>VZSZ01005401.1:366804-386524 GCA_013398815.1 Ibidorhyncha struthersii | reverse complement strand
GGGCCTGGAATCGGGGTGGCTTCACCCCCCTACCCCGCAAGCAGTGGCAATGAGCCACTGCCCCCCCCCATCCTTCTGCACCCTGCACAGAAAGGGTCACTATTTTCTGGGGAGCAGTTGGCCCCCTTCTCACGAGAGGCGGCTGCCAGGCAGTGGAGACAAACCCCAGCGACCCGGCTGACTGCCCTGTCAAAGCAGGTCACCTGCAGCACACAAATCCACCTTTCTGGAAGGCTTTCAGGCTGGCAGAGAGCGAGAGCACCACCGGCCCGAGCATGCCGATCTCCGCTAGCGACAAGGGTGATGGAAACAAGCTGGGAGCAATTAAATCAGCACGTCCGAGCATCTCGGGCACTCTGCAAGTGCCTCGAGTTTTTCCCATTCTCCTCAACTTATGTTGCACATATGCAGCTCTTGTTTGCCTTCCTGAATAAAATAGCAGATCCACAGCGCTTCGCCGCCTAATGAAACTGAACATATTTAGAACATATGTGAGCCCGCTCGTCGCGAAAAGAACCATTTGTGGTTAACGAAGAAAGTATTCATGGTTTCGCTGCTAATTGCAGGGCGGTCTGCGTTTTCTTTTTGAGAAAAGAAAAAGGTAGCGCTGCAGTTGTAAGCACACAATAGAAGTGTGGCATTTTTTTTTTTTTTTTTATTTTGCTGCGTTTCGATGCCATTGGATAGGCAAATCGATCCGTGCGGTATTCTATGAACAGGGAGAAAGATACCATTGATAATCCTTATGTGGCTGTACATCAGCTGAAAACCCATATGTTTCTTTTAATTGTTACTCGCACTGCACATGAAAAGATGGGATATTTTTCTCACTCAAAGTCAACGGGAGGTTTGCCATTTGTTTTAATCTACCGAGATCTGCCCGTTGCCAGAGCTGGAGACTCGTGATTCCCAGCGACTCCCACACAGCAGCACTACCCGCTGCAGCCTCACGGCCAGGGCTCTGCCACAGCTCTGGGACCAGCAGAGCCCTCTTCCCCTCCCTTCTCCCCTCCCAGCCTCGAAGATGCTATTTCTTGGCCTTTAAGGTTTGCTGGGAGCTCAAACTGCTCGTGAGAAATTTCATGAAGGCAATATATTAGGTGACTTACCGAAAATGAGACATGTTCTTTTTAACCACTGAATTTCAACTGACTGCTCAGTGGCAGACATCAATTCCCTGCTAATTTTGGAGTATTGTATCGACACAAATTTTCCTACCCAACATGTTTTTTTATTTTAATTAATCGAAGTGCCATCTTATACTGTACTCTCAAAATGACCCCTGAACCCCATCTTCACTTCTAAAGATAAATAACGTATTTTTCATTCCAAAAGAGAATTAAAATGGTGATTAAGACCTCCTTCAGAAGTATAAACTGCTACATCTACACATTATGAAATGTGAAAAAATCTTTTGTCGCTATCTTTAACAATTTCAGAAATCCATTATAAACCATGGCTTGAGAATGTATTAGCACATGAACGAACGTTCAACAAATGAACGCAGAACTGGTAAGTCCCAAATGAACCCTAAATTAGAAGCACGTAAACTATCAAGGCACTTGAATAGACCAGGAAGCATTTTAGCTGAGAAAAATTGGGATCAAAATATGAGATAAATGCTGCAGGGCAGAATATACAATTTTAAAGGCTTATTCATATGTTATACAGAGAGCCGAGCTGATGTTACACAGTCAGTGCTAATATATCTGCCTGAGTGGGAGGCTGACAATTTAATTCAGAGAAGGAATTTGGGTTTTGAATGAGTTTGCACATGTACGGAGAGCTGCGTGTGCCAAGGAAAATGGCTTCGTTTCTAGTGAAGGAGTGTTTCAGAGACCTGAAGTTTAAATAGATTGAAGAGTCGCTGTAGGGACACACTTGCCACATCCCCGCACCCTAATGCCGCGTCGTGACAGTCGTCCCCAAAAACACAGGATTGGAGGAGGAAACAGGGGAAAAAGGACCCTGCAAACAAAACCGGCTGTTTACAGCTACAGAGCGCTGCAAGCAGAAGTGTTCAAAGGCGAAGCTAACGCTAGTGCCCAAGCAACAATTTCTCAGGGCAGCAGCCTTGCTGCGAGGACAGCAAATTTTCACCTTATTTTTGAATCTGTGGGCTGGCATAGGCTGCCCACGCTCAGTGTGGGGGGATGCAGACGCAGGTGCCGGATGGAGTGTGCCTTTGGCTGCTGGGCCGGTGCCGGCAGGCTGGGTTTTGGTGCGAGGGGAGGAGAGCAGAGGAGTACCCTGCTTGTGGCTCGGCTGAAGACCAGGCTCCCGCCTGCTTGCCTCTGCTTGGCAAGGGCTGTGCGGCACGCCGGGGCCAGGACGGCAGCACCGCAGTAGCCATGGGATGCTAGCGATGGCATTTCAGCTGGTTACGTGAGCTCTTTGCCAGACCCATTTGATTTATGGCAACAAATGCTTTCCTAAAGGGTGCCTGAACCACCAAAATCCTGGTGGCAGCGGGTGAATAAGCTGTGTGGTTCGTGGTCGGTGGAAAGGAGAGGGAGCAATTGAAATACAAAATGCAGACAAGATATTAATTGTTGCCTCTAATATTTTATGAAGAGGAAAGATTCCCTTTACAACCGCCTGGCTGCTTTTAAAAGGTACCCAAAAGGGATATATTTCTGATTACGTCCTTCCGCCCCACTGCTCTGAAAGTCGTGCATTGCTCTGTAGACCAAAACCAAACTAACGCAAACGCCTTCAAATAGCATGCACTTTACTTTATGTTTATAAATCGTGATTTACAGTGCACTATTACTGAGGCTTAGAGTATGCCATGTAGCAACACCGTGGCAAAAGTACAGCCAGTGTAGAAGCAAATTTAAGGCTTGGGCTGGAGTAAAAGCACTGACAGGACACTGTTGTGGGGAACCACCTGACTGAACCACCACTGGGCTTTCCACCTCCTGCCCTCATGTTTCAGAGGGAAATGAAATACCAGTGTGTTTGCGCTTGGTAGGATAACCTTACAGCAACTGCAAAGGAAGGTCAGGAGATTATCTGCACCAGATAATCGTAATGGAGTGAGACAAACACAGCGGACATCCTGCAGCCGAAGGTCTCTGACCACCAGTGTGTCCCACCAGGCTCTGGCCCCGCTGGCCCTCACCCTGACCACTGGCCGAAGTAGCAGGGAGCACCACGCCGCCGTCACAGCGTGCGTGCCAAAATAGCCTCAGCAAGGCTATTAAGAAACTAAATTACATCCTTGATGTCCACTGGCTTCCAGAGGGCTGGGTTTGTTTTTTTTTTTACGGGATGGGTGAGTGCCAGTGGATTCAGCACAGCAAGAATAGCAACCCCTCCATTACCATGAGGCCGGACGACAGATGGAGGGAAGGTCACGGGCTGGGTGTGTAACCACTGGGCAGCCAAATGGTGCCCTGGCCTTTGGGGGCACATAGGCTCGGCCACCAGCTCCCCGAACGCCACGCTACAGGGGGGATTTCGGGATGCACCGCTCTCCTCCGCCCTGCGGAGGAGGCAGCAGCTCAGGGCACCCAGGGTTGCAGGTTGAACACAGGGCCATTGTCACTGGCTGCTGCCTGCGCTACAGCGGGCGAGTGACACTCACAGGAAGCCCACGAGGTCAGGAACCGGTCCCTTGGGTTATTTCAGGTTGGTTATTGCAGGTTATGGCTTTCCCCCCTCCGCCAACGCTTGGCTCTAATGTGGTCTGATGGCGAGAGCAGCCAAGGGTGAGGAAGGGCTGTGAGGTTGCTCTGGGGTCAGGCTCATTCCAGGTGGCAGAGCCACCCACACTTTCACTGGGAAGGTGAACAATTATCTGCCACCTTGACATCAAACTGAATGGTGCTGCTTCTGCTGGGGCTGTCTGGACTGATACACTCTGCCACTGACTTTCCCACTTTCCATGGCCGCCTCCCAGCAGTGGCTTGTGGTTTACTCGGGGCCTGATTAATTTGGCCTGGTCGTTCAGCCCTTACATGCTTCCTGACCAACATGCTCCCAGCTAACAACAGAAGTAATTATGAGTTCCCAAATGCACAACCTTTGCTTTTCCGTCCAGGCAGCGCCCTGCCTGCAGCCATCCAACTGCCCCAGCACCACGTCCCACCCTGCTCTCCCCAGCAAATTTCACCAGCACATTACCACGTCTTAAGGTACATAGTTAAAATATGGAAGCATATACCTTCTCGGGCAACACATCCCCTTAAAGTGTATAAAGTCATCATCTCTGCTCTGCTTGTCTCCCTCACCATCCCACAGCTCCCATACCGGTTCTCACCATCGCCTGTTTAGCTCATGATGTCTCACGAGGTGTCATATGAAACGGAACGTGTGCCATTGCTTTGGAGAAATCATTCACTAAATAAGGAAATCAGATTAGTCTAATACCAATGGCTTTTGGTAAACCTATGCTACGTTTTATTGCATTTACCATTTACCCTTCAATACTATTTCTGGAAAAATGTGTCCTGTACTTTCCAGGCATGGTTGCTTTGCTCTCTACCGCCCTGTGTGGAGGTAGAGCACTGCGAGGTGTGGGTGCTGCTGCTACCTGTGTGAATGTGGGGATTGCTGCCTCTGCGCAGTGCCACCCATTAGCTCTCACTCCCTGCCTCCCCTCCCGCCTGCAGCACCACCATCTCCAGGGAAAACGGAGGCAATTATTTTGGGGCCACTTCAAAATTACCTTTAATCCTCGGTGCATTGTGCCCTCGCTTTTTTTCCCCTTTGTCATCTTCTTCTTCATTCTGATAAAGAATTGTTTGTGGTTTGTTTTAATTTCCTTTGCAAGGTCTACCGCAGCCGCTGCAGGAGAAGCTACTCTTGCTCTTTGCATGATGCTTTGTAAAAGACAATAGCTCTCGAATGCGGAGTGAGCCAAAGAGCTTTATTTCTGTGGTGCCTCGGTGATAATGCACACACTGTCCTCTGCAAATAAGAAAATAATGTCATTGCCAGGTTAACTGTTACTTCAGAAATACAGAATCCCTATTCCTGGAGGCAGCTGTTCTCTGTTTGATGGAGGAGCACACAGGTCGCTGTGGCAAACCAAATTAAAGCGCCAGGTTGCAGCTTTGCAGGAGAGCTTCAGCAGCGCGGAGGCCACTCCTCCCTCCCACCCGGCCCCAGCCGGGACAGGGGGACCTGCCATTAGCCCCCACCTCCCGGTGGGCATCTGGGATGCCAAGGCTGCAACGGGGCTGCGCTGCAGCCCAGCTGTCTGGGACGCCTCACCCCCCAGTGCCGCCGAACAGCAGTAAGGGTGTTACAGTTCGACCCGCAATTACCCGTTTGGGCTCTGCCCCGTTGGCAAAACTGTACATTTCCATGGAAAACAATAGGCTCCTCTGCTTGCCAAAAGTAGAAATCATTCCTATTGAAAGGCACTTGACAGGAATGTAAATAAATAAAGATATATTGAAACAGAAACACTGGAGGAAGGTTAATTTCTGAAATCTGTAAATCAGATGTCAGATTAGATTTGTGAAGTAGTGAAGAACATAAACAAGTAGATGAGAAGACTGTGATTAATGAAAATCAGTTAACTATGTAACAGTGGCTTTTGCAATCTGAAAGATAAAATCAGGGGAGCAGATCTTTCTCAGGGTGCTCTTGGTGGGGGAGGCAGGTGGGCACTAAGGGTGGCTCCCCCTCGCCCTTCCCTCCGGGGATGGAGGAGCCGAACCGGGTGCCATGCCAGGGACGCGCCAGGCTCATGCTCTGCCCCAGGGCTCTGGGAGGACCGCTGGCTCCCGGGGCATGTGGCCGACACCTGGCTGGGGGATCCCCTTCCAGCCCCCCCTTCCCAGCCACTCGCCAACGTGGCCAGCCCTTCTCCCCAGCCTCAGCCCCGGCTCACGCCAGAGCAGCACAACCGCAGCCACAGAGAAACGAAGTGTCCCTCAATGCAGGAAGGTGCTTAAAAAATATAATCTAAACCTCAAACTCTTAAAAAAAAAAAAAAAATTTGCCCCCAAACATACCCTCCCTGCACAGGCAACTCCTCTCCCCTGTGGCCCCAGGGTGCTTTGGTGCAACGCAGAGTGGTCTCGGGGCTGCTCCCCATGCCACATCCCTGGTTCAGCAGGCAGGGACTAGCCTGGCCAGTGCTGCAGGAGTCCCCCCTGGCATGGGCCACGGGCTGACCCTGCTGGGACGTGGCAAGGCTTGGCTGCGCTGAACCCGCCGGCTGGGGCGAGAGCTGTGCCTTGCTGCAATTGGGTTTCCCCCATCCCGCGGCTATAATTAGATTTCTCAGTCTTAATACGTTGAATTAAACACCTACCTCTGGGAGGGGAGGAAAACAGTGTGCTGTATTTTTTTTTCCTCTGCAAGTAAGCAATTTGCTGCATGCTGTAATTTGTCTGCATGCTGTCCCTTTTTTTTGGGACACATATAATTTTGCTTTGATAAATGACACACATTAGTGATAGCCCTTCTCGCCGGCCGGGCCGAGGAAGGAGGCACTGACAGCCCGCGGGATGCTTACAAAGAAACTTTGTCAGCAACCACAGGAGCGACGGCTTTTCCAAAGAAAACAAGCTGGGAGAAGGGGGTTACGGAGGGACCGTGCCGGCGGCAGGTTAACAAGCGATGCTCTGCGGCTGGGGAAACCCAAAGGGGAGCAGAATGCCGGCACATGGTGATTTTGATGGGATTTACCCCACGGCCCCTGTTTTTATGCCAAAGACGAGGAAGGGCAGCAGGGAGGTGCGGGGGGAGCGGGGTCTTGGCAGAGGCAGGCTCCTGCTGGGGAGGGGGCGTCGGAGGGGAGCGTGATGCCTGCCAGGGGGTCGGCAGGCGGCACTACCCCCCTCCCCCCAATGCCTGCCCCATAAGGGCTGCCATACGGGTGGCAAATAAACCACTTGCCATTTTTCTTCTAATAGGGGCCGGTTGATGGGTGGCAGGAGACAGAAGCGGCGGTTTGCTGCACAGCCTGCCAGCGAATTCGTGACTGCCATCCAAGCACTGGAGAAGCGACTGGCAGTAGGGGAAAGACCTTATGGCACGCAACAATATTTGGAAAACATTTTTTTTTTCTAAAACCCCGGGGAAGAGAAGACTAAACATCCGGGTTTTCCATTAATAAGCTCTGTTAAATGATGAGCCTCGGCTCCCCTGACAGGGGTGTGCTGCGTAGGGCAGCCTTTCCTTGCTGAAACGGAGACCGAGGACTCAGACACCAAAGCAGGAATCAAAGGCACATCTAGCTCTCAGCACTGTTGGTAGAGTAGCGCTGTCTCCCTAGTTGTCTGGAATGCGTAGAGAAGAAATCACACATTTGCTCTGTAGTTAATGGAGTTAGCGCATAAATGATGCGGCGTGTTGCCCAAGCACGGGTCCAGCACGCACCAGGAATCGAGAAGGGATTCCTGCACCTGTGGGAGGCTTTGCTCCCAAGCTCCCCGCAGCTGGAGCATGATTTTGGGGGATCCTGGCCCCCCTGGGCTGAAGGAAAGAGGCTTTCCCTAAGCACGATGAGAGACACGAGTATGAGCAATTGCTTCCCAAGCAGAGACGATCATCTCTGGCGCTCAGTTTTACGAAAGGCTGGCTGTCTCTCCCGCGAGAGGCGGCTCCTCTCCCTCCCGCGCAGGCACCACCGCCGCTGCCGCTTGCTGAGAGCCTCTCACACCACGATTGTCAGCGCTGGAGTGCACTTAACCTCCCCCAAACAAAGCCAGTGCAGATCCAGGCAGGCTCTTCAGCAAGGGTTGCCTGTCCCCCAGTTCATGCAGTTGTCACCAAGCCACCAGGTAGCACAAATGACGATGTTATGAACTTACCGCAGCCTTCATTTAATTAGCAAAATCAAAGATACCAAATCAAAGATACCACACTTCCATTGCTCTGTCACTTCATTTTGCAAAAGTGACTCTCACAAAGACGGAGGCAAATAAACATTTTGAAGCTGGAATACAAATCGGGTTATGGGCTTGGGAGAAAGTTTTGATGCCCAAAGGCAGGGACCTGACCTGGTTTGCTAAGCAGCTCCTGCTGGAGGGAGTGTTTGTAGGTCAGGTCCATCCTGCTGCCGGTGCATTTGTGACAACCCACACTCTCGTCATGGTCTCCTTCTTCCCTTTGTTGTTGGGATCATCAATTTCCAAGCTGATAATTAGACCTGTGCGATTCCCTGGGTGGCACATGGGCTGCTCCTACATCTGGGAATGGTCAGCTCAGACCCTGCAATGCCATGGTTGGGCACGAGGGTGGGCAGCTGCCGCCTCACCAGCAGCCGGGGGCGGGGAGCAGGAGCCACAGCCCATGCCAAAAATGCACTTTGCCACATGCAACTTGACCTGTGCTCAGGTAACGCAGCTTCTGGACCAGCCTTGGTCGGGCCATGGACTAAGCATTTTAGGTGTGGAGCAGCAGGGGACTGCAAGGAGCAGGCAGTGTCGGAGACAAAACCCTGCCAGACCAGTTGGCTGTGTCCACTCCTGCACTGCTCTGCAGGATCACAGGGCCCAGGGCTTTCCAGAGTGATGGGTGGTTTGGGGTGCCTGCATCTGGGGTGCTTTATAAAGCCCCCCAGGAACCGGAACCGCTGTCCAGGGGGACAGGCGGCACTGGGGGCATCATAGGGGGACAGTGCCCAGACCGACGGAAACGGGAAACCTAGTCAGTGCATAAACAAAATCCCATTCCGCTCGAGGGAAAACGCAAGCTGAAAAACAGCTGGGGAAAACTAATCCAAAACACACATGGTTTTGATCTGCCCAAGTGTTCAGGAAGATGCATTCATTCCTACAAATGGGTGTCCGTGCGGGGACGTGTGCCCTTGTGGGGCTGCCGCAGTCTGAGGATGGGGACTGGTCACTGCTGCCCACCAAGGAGGGGATGGGAGAGCCCGCACGGCAGATACCTGCCCCAGAACACGCTGGTGACACACCTGGCCACGAGCAGGGAGAGTAGAAATTGGGAAGGGGGTAGCCACAAAACCCAGAAGTGTCGCTGGGGTGGCCATGGTGGCAGCTCCTGGAGTCAGAGGAACCTTTGCAGCCGCGAGCGCTTTGGGAGGGATGACAAGACATGCCATTGTGATTTGTTAGCAGTGTCCTGGCAGCATCCGTGGCCGAAGCAGGGATGAGGGGCTCCTCGTGTGGGACCTGGGCAACGGCGTTGGGAGAGGAGACAGCTGATGACCCAAAGTGTTTATGGTCTCAACAATGACATGTAAAACCACTAGCATTCAACAAATCTGGTTGATATCATTCCTTCCCCTCAGGCAAGAAGAAAACCAGCGCTTTAAGACAGGACCCCTCTACGCGGCCAAACATAACACCATTTCTTGTGCAAAACTTTGCAGGAAAAGATTAAAACATCCTGTTGTTTCCCAAGCCTGCTGCAAACTCCTTCTCCAAAAGAGCCTGCCGTGCCTCACCGGTACCAGGCAGCAGGCTCAGAGCTTCTTGCGTGGATCTTGCTTCACACTTGCCCATGGATGAGGGCAAGTGTGAAGCAGGTAAACCTTCAGTCATCCGAAAAATTCAGCATGGGGAGTTTCTGAGTGGATTGGGGGCTGCATGGAGCTCCCTGACATGACACGAGCTGCTGGGGCACATGATGCAGGAGGGCCGTATTTGATATCGGACATACACAGATCTTTTTTTTTTTCTAGTAGAAAGAGAAAACAAAGGCAGCATCCGCCAGAAGCTGTGCTTAGGTATTCCTCAGGTGGCACCTGAGTTTGTGCTCAGTGGCACAAGCACATCAGTTACTCCAGCACTTCCCCAACCTCATTTTTTTCCAGCAAAACCCAGCCCACAGCCTTGTCCTTATTTCTCCTTCACACATGGGTATCTCAACACAGCACCTCTCAGTCCCTTCTGCAGAAAAATTCAGTTTTTAAAATATTTCAAGTCCCACTGCTGAAAGTCCTCATGAGCACCAGTAAATATGTGCTGGAACTCAGTGAGTTCAGGTTTTTACCAGTTGTTGTGCACAAGACCTGCAGTATGAGACGAGCTGAGGGCAGGAACTTTAACTGGCCAAAATTCAACCAAACCTGTAGATGAAAATCAAACTAGATCGGTGACTGTAGACCGGTATGCTACGAATGCTCATGCACTTCAATTTCTTTGTATCACCAGGCTCTCTGAGCAAAACCCAGTTCTTTTGGCATCTACGGACAGAGGTGCCGGAGGACCATCAGGGCACAGAGGTGGCCCGGGGCCAGTGGCGCACAGCCGAGGGCATGGGCAGGGCTGGGCTGATGGCACTGTGCTGCAGGAGGGACGAATTGCAGGAGCAGCAGGTAAATCCCACTGGTTTCCCACCCTCTCCACCCGTTTTTCTCTCCCTTCTGGATTTGGGGTGAGAAGTGGGGATGCCGGCTGGTGGTGGTGGTGGGGGGGTGTCGCACTTTGCTGGGCCCGTGCCCAGGTGCTCGGCCCCTCTGCTGGGACACTGGTGCCTAGCGGGCATGAGCGGGACCTGCCTCTTTCCCCCTGATTTCCCGATGTTTGGCAGCACAGGTCACCAGAAACACACCAAGGTGTTCTGCGCCCCTACCCTCTGCGGTGCAGGGGAAAATAATTTATCTTAGCGTTGCCAAAATGTAGATATTTATCACCAGCTTGTCTGGCTGGTTGCCTCTGAGCACGGAGCTGGAAGGTTAGTAGCCCGCGGGGCATTATGGTCGGCTTTTGTGAATGGCAAGAAATGCTTTGAGGCAATGGAAATAAAAGCATTGCAGAAGCACTGGATGAGAAAGCCGGAGAAGCCTCACATTGTTCCCGAGTCCCTAAAACATCTCCCTGGATAACATAATCGTATTTAAGAATGAGAAATAGAGGGCAAAGATTATTTTGAAGTGCGAAATTAACAGACTCTTCACCTCCTGCCTGGGGAAAACTTTCAAGGCTTCCAAGGATAAAGAAAAGGACCCAAGGACCCGAGCCACCTGCGATCTGCTGACGCCACCGCTCCACTGACGCCGGAGACCTTGAAGCGAATACGTAGGGACTCAACAACACCAGTGAGGGACGGGGACGCAGATTCCTTTTGCAAAGCACCGAGGTGCCATTGATTGCCAAAACAATGCCTGGAAAAGCTTCACGGCAGGTGGGAAATAATCAGGAGGCACTGAGGGGTCCATCCCTCCCAGCTTGTGGGGTTGGGGGCTTCCCTATGGCTTTGGCCCTCGGGCACATCGTCAAGGAGCTGGGGACAAGCAGAAAGAGATGGAAAGCAGACACCAGCCATGCGTAGCGTAGAGCAGCTATCCGCTGCCCTCGCAGCAAAGAGGGAGGAGAGCGGCTGAGAAATTAAAGGGAGAAAGACAGCTTCAAGACCTGTGCTCCTCAGGGTAGACTGGCTATCTCCAACCAAATATTGCTTGTGGATCTGCATAATTTAAGCCTGTAGGAAGACAGCTGGGAGGCTCACAGTTAATCCTTAGAGCCTCTAAAAAGGAGAGCAAAAAAAGAGGTGTCAGTGAGGCAGCTTCAGAAAAAAAGGTTTGTCCCAAAAGAAAGGAGGAAGGAAGGGTCAAAAAGGGTTGACAGGCTTCTTAAGCTTGAAGGAAGTAGCGTCCCTAAAGGCAGACAGGTACACACAAAGGTAGTGCTAAAATTATCCAGCTTTTTAAGACTATTTAGTTGTTGTTGTTTAAGTATCATTCTATTACTGTCCCAAGGATGTTTCTGAGCTCCCAGGCCTGTGGATGCAGTCCTGCTGCTCTCCAGCCTGCAAGCAGGACTGGGCAGGTACCCGGAGACCCCAGACCCTGCTTTGTGCAGGGAGGAGACCCGGGAGTGCAGCCACAGCCACCCGACGCACTCCCTCTACCTGGGTGCGAGAGCCGGGTGAGACCATCTTGATGAACTGAAAACCACCATATTTTTTGAATCAGGTTGCTCTTAAGTGGATTTACCAAGTGAGAGGGAACAAGAGATGAATCGTCAGAGACCTTCATCTAAAGAGACAACCAAAGCCCCTCCTGCCTCCGCTGCCCCTGCAGCCTGCCTGCACGCGTAGGGGCCAATACCAAATGCTCCCAAGACTCTGAAGCCAAGAGCTCTCCGTCTCTGACCACGATACAGGTCGTTTCAAGCACACTGGGGCTGTGGGCTCTCAAAGCTGCTCGTTTGCCCCTAAATTCATTCCCACAGACCTCAACTGGCATTTGACTAGGCAGCATCCTAGTCCCACAGCTCATTGCCAAATGCTTTCAGACATGCCTCAGATATTTAGAGTCACTCAAACCCAAGCAGAGCTCCTCAGCAGGTATCACTGGATTTATCTTTCCTTCCATGAAATTTGGCCCTCATACCACACCCTGCAAATGGGAAAAACCTCAAAGGACAAGTACATGACTGCAAACCATGATGTTGAGCTTGTTGATGCACATAGTGAGCTTGAGAGGAAGGTAAGGTGAAGCATCAGTGACAGAAAACAAAAATAAAATGAAGACGGGAGCAGGCTTGTTTCCATTGCTCAGTCCATTTTGGGATTATTTTTTCTTTCTTCATAAAATAAATGACTTGGCCCTGCTGCTCACCCCGTACAGCGAGTGTCCACAAGACTGGCCCTTGGTCAGATCCCGGCATTTGCACATGCCGGTTTCACAAGCGCTCGCTGGGGGAGGGATGCATAGCACCGCAACCCCAGGTCACACGGTATCCACACGGATGTAGACATAAACTACGGGAACTGCTGCGCATGGGCCTGTAGCATCATCATGAAAGCTTCCTGTTTCCTCTAGTGCTCCTGTTTTTCAAATAAAAACACTTCCCTGTCTTTCTGCCATTGAGCCCCCTGCATGTGTGAATCCAGTTGTGGCGAAAGAGCTAAAAAAGTAGAAGTCCCACCACGCAGTGGAGAACAACCCCAGGAGGTCATCTAGGGTCAGCAGCTATGTAGAAGCTTTTGTATAGGGACTGGAAGATGTGAGCGGTAAAGCTGTGGCTCAGAAGACGATACCACGGGGCGTTAGCCGAAAGCTCGCGCTTTTCAGGGCGAATAGAAATAGGGCAGCATCCAAAGCCCTGAAGCCAGTGGAAAGAGTCCCTCTAATTCCAGTGGTCGATGAACTGGGCACATGTGGATTTGGCTGAAAAAATGTGCTATTTCATAGTGCTGTATAACGGAGTCGCTCACGGCGAGCCCTTGATGGCAATGGACCTTGAGTTTTTACGGGACAATGGCATTTCAGCTTAAGAAACGGAGTGCAAAGATCACTGTCAAGAGTGGGTTTGACAGACATCATTTCACTAAACTAATTAGAAAAAGAAGGAATGTGGGAGAATGACAGCTGCCTCTGAAGATAATAGGAAACCTGTCTCTTTAAATGTGCTGGGCTTTTTCAATGCAGACCAGGCAGGGCTATAATCAGAGCAGCAGCGGGTCGGATTTAGGTTCAGTACAGTATAATTCCATTGCAGGGACCATCCAAGAATACTTTGGCAAGCTCAAATATATTGAAATTGCCTTGGCTAGTGGCTTGCAAAGTGGCTGTGGAAAGTTAAGATAATTAGAGCATTGTGGAGAGGAGAGACAGTAAAATAAAGGGTAGAAGACAAAAAAAGACAAGGCAATAAAAGAAGGATTACAGACATGAAGAAAGTTTCAGAACAGAATAATTGAAGGAGAAAGGCGTACCCAGCAGATTGGAGTCATGTCATTTGTACAGGAGGAAAAGGAAAAGCACCAAATAAAAAAAAAGACCAATCCCTCAACAATTTGAGATTAATAAATGAATTTAAAAGCACCGAGAAAAACACAGCTGGGTTTCTGAATGGATTTAAATTAGAAATCAAAGACGAAGCGTGAAAGAAGAAAGTCGCTACTTTTGGAAGTCATATTTTGAGTTGATCTTCATGTGTTTGGCCTGACTGGGAGTAGGCTAGCCAGGTAACAAAGAGTCAGTTATGTAAACTGAGAAGCCATTCACTGAAGCAGCGGCACCTTAGTCAGTGTTAGCAAGTCTGAGCCCCTTCAGCCAGGTGCTTGAATCTACGCCTAAACATATGCATGGCGCAGACCCATCAACCCCTGCAATTACGCGCTTACGAGCCCTGCTGAGTACCACGTCCCTTGTTACTGGAAACCTGAGATGACTATGCATTGTAAAACACCCAAACCAACAGGAAGTTTGCCAGCAACTACAATGGGATGAGTTCTGCAGGCATCTATTTTATAAAAAAGAGATGTCGCACTAAAACCGGTGCACTGACGACACTCTCCCAGTGGTCCCCAGCTCCAGAGTTGTTCATCCTCCCATACGAAAGCAAACCACACATCCACACTGTACTTTCCTACACAGAGAGCTCGCTCTCAGCACTGGTATGCGTTTGCCATTTACATTCTGGTTTTGTAATCCTGATGTCTACTTGCCATTCCTTTTGTGTTTAAATATCCAACAAAATGTATTTGCATAAGAGTTTGGGTCTACACAAACATGGTAACAGAGATGTTTCTCTCCTGCGCAAGCAAAATTATGCTTCTACATATTACTTACATGTGTATACATAATTTATATGTATACTTACTATAAACACATACATGTATATATAACTGTCTTTGTACAGTTCCATTTTCCACAGAGGAAGCAACTTCTATGACTAATGAGTAACGTTATCATCCATGTTGTCGCGATCAATTACGAAAGCAAGAATGATGAAGAGTTTTTGAGCCTGTAACTGCCGCCCGGCTCTGCCAGCCGAAGGAGGAGGATGCTGGGGCTGCGGGGGCAGGCGGTGTTTTCAGTAAACCCCTCATCCCCCCAGCCCTGAGCGGGGTGGGCTGTCCACGAGGCTGGTCATCATTTGACATGCAGCACAGCTCCCCGCAGATGCTGGCAGCCCCCCGCTCCCCTCTCTGATCTGCTGCCGATACGTTCCCTTTTCTGTGCTTGTACTGGGTAACCGGCTCAGTTTTTAAGGCTTGCGTGCAGAGCTGAACTGCGGTGGAACAGCATCACTGGATCACAGGTAAACTTGGGGTCTCGCAGGCTGGTTTTGCTCACTGGCTGACACAGATATTGTGGAGGGGGATGTCAGCACATTCCTCCCTGTGTCAGCCTTCCTGGCAATTTGCATCAAAAGTCACAAGACTTTTATTTACTAGTATTAACCGTCACAGTTTAAAAAAAAAAAAGAGAAGAGGATTTGTAAAGAAATTGCAAGTCAGGACTGACAGTGTTCATTCACAAATGTGACAAGCAGAGCGCATTTCTGCAGGCAGGGACCTCTCATGCCCCCAGATGTGAGAGCATCACTCATTTGCAGAGGTTCACTAACTTTTATTTCAAACTTGGCATTACAAAATTTCCCTCACCTTTCTCCAAATCAGACTGCTCTTGCCATGGGTGGGGGCAGGCTGCGAGACCAGACAGACCGATGGTCTCTCCAGCTTGGAGATTTCTCTCTTCCTCTGGCCTTACTCTCATTTGCTGCTCAAAGAGGAGAGCACGAAAACAAAGAGTTTCTCCCCAGACCGGCGCCCCCTGCAGACGTCTGATTGGCGGGGGGGTCACTGCATGTAACAGCACAGCAGCACTGGTGGTGCTTTAGATGAGAACGAAAGAGCTAGCCTGAGCTGTGAAAACCATCACCAAATGAAGCGCGAACCACAGCCACTGTTAAGAAATATCATCCAGGTATAGACAAGAACCCCGTGGACCACAGCCCTGCCCTGGGAGGCAAATTTCCAGTGTAGCTGAGCCTGCTTTGAGATGCATGCTATAGACAGCAGCGGAGCGGACCTGGCTGCGCCGGGGTGAGGGGTGCAGAGTTTCTGCAGAGCCCCCGCTGCCACCAGCCCCTGCCCCAGCCATTAGTGAAACCACCTCTGCCAAACAGACACTGTATCCGCAGCAGCAGCGGCGACAGCTCGGGCTGTCCTGTGGCTGTTTCATCTCACAGGCTGTGACAGACACGGGAACGTGGAAAAATGTTTCTCACTTCTTACCACGACAGGGTTACAGCCCGTACCCAAAACCTAATGCGCTAGGCAGGGAGCACGATGAAAATTTCACTGGGCAGCTGTTCTGCACGGTCCTTGCGGGGACTTGTCCCGGTCCCACAGCCCACCCCTGCCCATGCTGGCAGACTCGAGGTCCTGCAAAGGAACGCTTTAATGTGCAACACAGAAAAAATATTACCTGGAAATTCCTGGACATGCAAGTCCTGGCGCAATGAGCATCAGCCCCACCCTCTTTTCATCCTCGTAGATGTGCTTCATTATTAACTTTTCATGTGACAACTGTTTGTGCATTAAAAGTGCTTCACAAAACATGAATATTGGAAGTGAGGGCTTATAACAGCCCATATTAGTGGGTCCAGCCTTTTAAATGATGGTGACCAGGAAACTGGAACGCAAGTCGGAGAGGTCTGTTCTGACCAGGCTACCCTGATTTTCTTTTCTTCAATTAAACCATTGCTTTCAGCTCTTCGTTTTTATCAGTATTATATAAAACTAGGACAGAGTAAATGAAAATTTATAATTTATAAACAATCTGGGGAAAAAAAATCACTGAATTATTTATGGCACTTTTGAAATATGTGTTTGTTACTTGTACAAAAATTAGTTGTTAGGTCTTAATCATGGTGGTGCCACAAATATGTTGGAAATTAGGACTCACGAACCTGCTTGTTTGGAAAGAAAAAAACGCTGTAACTCTACCTACAATTGGAAAACCGAAACCAAACTGATTCTGAATGGTCTTGTTAAACAAGTGCCAATTATTGAATAATTCTCTGACCTAAACAGAAAGTTATTGTATATGGAAAGACTTTTTTTTTTTCCCGGAGAGTGCTTTATACCAGATGCCCTTTTAAATTGTTTTGAATTCTCTGTAGGCAGTAGATAACTAAACCTACAGAATGTAGTAATGGCAAAAAGGAAGCAATCAAGTTGGCCACTTCTAGTTAAGAGTCATGGAAAAGGCATCTGTTCTATATGAATTGCAGACTATAGGAACTTTGACAGTTCATAGACCAGACTTAATTTATTAAACTAAGTTTCTAATATAAACAGTAATTCGTTTCAGGCACTGACACTGAAGGTCTGGATTATGTGAATAAAATATAGAGACCTCCGTTGGCCTCCTGAAAAAGAGGTAGTTTTGCTGCATAGGAAGAAAATAACTGAGTGTGTCTTAGGAAAAGGCATCGGCGCTGGGGCCATGGCCGGCGTGCACCAAGCTGCGGGGTGCAGCTCTCCCTGCACCCCTGGTCCAGCGTGGGTGTCACTGGCAGTGCTCGGTCACCCGGGTGCAGAGCATCCTCGAGATCAAGGATGGCAGTTGTCACGTATCTCAGCAAAACTGCAGTTTGAAGTCTTCAGAGAGATGTTCATTTGCAAACAAAACAATGACTAATGGGATGAATGTTGGGAAAAAAGATTGAAAGAGGAACACCTTGACGTCGCATGCCTGCTGCCTTAGCGGGAAGGCTGTTACCCCAAACAAAGCCAGGGCACGGGCTTGTCAGGGACCCACCTGCCCAGCCACCCGCACACCTGCTCCTTAAGGGACGCGACTGCGACCAGTGCCTGCAGTACATAGGCACACACGCGTACAAAAATAATTCCTCAGTGGCAGTGCAGTATGAGGCCTGATGCATATCAGCAAATATTGCTATGAAATACCCGAACAAAATGAAATACTCCAAGCTTGATTTACAGGAGACCCTCACTTCGCCTGCCGAGCCCTGGCTTCATCCAGGCCAGGGAGAAGCACGGATCAGGGGTTCTCAGGGCCCAATGTCAGCAAATGTTTATCTTCAAGCACTTTGGTAATTCAGGTGAACGCAGTAGGACTATTGCGCTGCTTAAAATTAGGCAGGTACCTAAACAATTTCCTGTATCAAGTTTACATTCATCTCAAGTTTCAAGCACTGACTTTGCTGTAGCTTTGACCAAAAGTTTGGTCGTAACTCAGAAATCACACACAACTATTTCCTTATGTCATCAGCCCTAAACTAAGACCGAGTATGGAAAACCTCAGTTCGCGTTTTTTCCCTGCCAAAAAAGTTATGGAAACGAGTTATGAGATGAAAGCGTTTTGCATCAGCGCTGGCCGGTCCATTGCCATTGGTAAGAACAACGGACCAAAGTCTGGGGCAGCGGGAGTGTGAAAGCAGCCGCCCAGCCGCCTCTCCAAAAGCTGAAGCGAGCTCCCCCGCAGCCCTGCGCTCCGGCAGGCAGCGAGAGGTGGCTTTTGTGCGGCACTTTGCTCAGGCTGAACCCGCCGCGTTGCCAACCCCAGCTAATTGCTTGATTCCCCATCTCATTTGCCTGAGAACGACTGAGTATGTGAGACAGCGCAGGGTCTATAAAATCATTAATTGAATTACTAGTGTGGAATAAGTAGCGCATCAATTTGAATTCACCATCATCCCCCTCCTCTCCTCCCCCGTGTTTTAGAGACCAATCCTACTGTTGATATGTGCATAGCTTCGGAAGGAGGCTCAATAAATAGATGTGCTATTCTAGCTAAACAAATTTATTTTTCCAGCTGTTCTTCTGAATTAGTAAATTGTAATGTTGACTTCAGACTATCTTCCCCATAAAATATATGCTGGCCTGTATATTTTACTGGCACTTCTTTTGCAACACCTCATTAAGGGCTGATCCAGTCTATTGGAATTTTGCTTTGACCCGAGTGAGCTTTGGACCAGGATGCAATATTGATCCAATACATATTTTATGTTTTATTGTTGAATCATTAGCAAGATTTTTGTGTGCTCTCTCCCCTTACTTGGTTTTCTAAGAGATTTTAGGGCAATAATTGCAGGTATGAGTGGGCTTGGAGTTTTCTGCCAAATGTGTTGTCTGAGCGCGCGTGGTTTCACCGGCACACGTTGATGATTGTTTGTTTGGGAAGTAATCAGGAATTTTTGTCCAGCCTTGATATGGAAACTTCTCTTTAGCCTGCCTCTGCGTTCAAGTGGACTCAAAAGCTTTTACAAATTTTGCCGGTTTGGTTTGCCATTGTTTAGCACCTTCCATTTCATTTACACCAATGCATAGTAAGCAGCAGTGTTATAGGTCGCAACAGCAGCATTTCGATCTCCTGCGTTAATATAAATTAATTCTGGGCTGCAGTTCAAACGCACCATTTTTAAAACCAGCATCATGTTTCAGCTGGCAGCTACCAAGTGACGCTGAGCCTGGCAGCCTTCGCCCCGTGGTTCCAGGCGGCCCCTGGGCAGGGCAGCACGCTGCCTGCCACCGTGATTTTGGGGGTCCCGGCTGGCCGGGCGAGACCATTTGCAGGGCAGGGACAAGGCTGCAGGCACCACGTCCCCAGGGTCTATCAGGCACCGGGCAGATGCCAGGAAGGTTTGCAAGCAACGGTGCAGCACAATCCCCACATTGCCACCAAAACCTATTTTAGCAAATTTAGCACATCAGCACATTCCTGTGAAAACCCTGTTTGGTGGCAGCGTCCTGTCGGATGCTGCTGCGTCCCAGCCAGCCGGAACCGCGACCGCTTTTGTAAGCTGCTAGACCGAAGCAGCTACCATTTAAAATGCTTGAGAAGCAAATGAAGACCAAAATATTTGTTGATATTATCCCTCCCAGCCTAAGAGGAAAAAAATTGATGTGTGTTGTAGCGCCCATAAATACACACAGTTGTTCACATCTGCGCTTTTAACTTCTTCGAAGGCTGTGGGTCCTCCCAGCATCCCCAAAATAGCCCTTAATACCACAAAAATCACTCTGAAGTCTACAACCAACGGTCTAAGTCTAGAAACAGGAGGGGCAGCAGAGGGGCAGG
>VZSZ01005401.1:348578-366709 GCA_013398815.1 Ibidorhyncha struthersii | reverse complement strand
GGGGGGGGGGAGGCAAACACAGCAAGGCTGGGCCGGCACGCTCTCTCCTCCGGGACAAAATTCGACCCAAACAAAACCAGAGCAGAACTTAGAAACAAACAAATAAAGAACAAATAACACGCTTTTAATGTCCTGATGCGAGAGGGATCTAATACCATTTCCACATCCATTAGGCAAAGGATTTTGCATGTTCCCTCACAAAGAGTGAGCATTTTCAGCGGCTTTCCCTTAAATTAAGATGACAGGTTACCGCTGCACAGTGTTGTTAATCTTTTTCTAAAAGCTTAATGTTACTACTTAGTAGTTTACTAATAAATCAGAGAAAATATGTAATGTCATTTTGGTTTAGATATAGATGGATGACTTCTTAGTATTTGTAAAATTGTAAAACAGGTACTGTCCTGGCATTCAGCGAAAGGAGCGATACTCGCCGTGGTAGCTGTATTCCTTTCTGCCCTTGGGCCACGGCACATTACACCATTCACATGATCAAAACCAATTCAGTACTCTGTCATATATACTCCACTAGTAACTGGCTTTCAGCTGTCTTTCATGCAAAATGTATTAAGGATGGTCATTAATTTTCATATGCTTTCTGTTACTTTGATCCTATTTTTCCTGATTTTAACCTTTCTTTCCCCTGAAAATATTCCGGTCATAACCTTTTAGGATTTTGATATTTTCTTTTGTAAGCATGCATCAATGCTGTTGTCATCCTGCACTTGATTTTGCTGCTGAATTCCCTCTAGTTTGTGCATTTGCTGCTTTCGATGCCATACAAGTCCATTTAAATTGGTAGCTGGGACGTGACCCCATCCTTCCCTTTTGCACGCCACCAATGATGGGAGACGGTGCATCTTCACGGGGACACCCTGAGAGGCAGCCTAAGTGGAGGAAGGCTTGCCTGGCTTTATCTTTATTGTCGGGCTGTTTTATTTTACTGCCCGGGAAATGGCTGGCAAAATTAGAAGCAAACAGAGCCACGGAGGAGAAGGGACCTCATCCCTGCAGCGGGACAGGCAGCTGCTGGAGCATCTGCCCTACGTCCCCCATGCACTGCTGAGGGACTCGCCCTGAGTTTCCAATAGTATTACCTTTACTGGTAGGTCTGTCTTTGCCTACGTGGAGTAGGTGTCTCTAAAAACCAGTGGTCACCAGTAACCTGCAGCACCGGGGGCCACAAGCACAGCACCCCGTCAGCAGTGCAAGGAGAGAAGGCTGCCTGCTGCTTTCTGCCATGATGGGTCCTGTTCATTTGGCCACCACGGGTGGGAGCAAGACCATGAGGGAAACTCACAGGGTCCTAGTTTTGGAGCTGGCTGAAGTTTCTGAAAACCCAGACTCTCTGGGGGTGGCCTTGGGCATGAGTTCTCCCATCATGTTGGTGTAAACAGGAGTAACCCCATTCCAGTGAGTAGGGTTAGTGTAAAACCAGTACGAGCATGAGACAAAACACCTGTGATACACCTGAGCCGATCCTGCAGGGGAAAAAAAACTTGGCCCATAGCGTTTGCCTTTCTGAATGCATTTTTTCCCAGTTGCTACTGCTAAAGATGGCAGACAGCATCTTTCAGCTTTCTGCACAAGTGACACGACCCATCCTGCAGAAACACAGTGCCTCTCTTGACAGAGAAAACAGCGTCTAAGAGGAAGCAAGCAGAGGGGAAAACTTCCATTTCCATCCAGACCACTGCCTGCTGCTGCACAGGTTCTGACTGCAACTGCCCTACAGAGGGGCTGCAGTTGTGCAGCGGGAGGGGGAACCAGAAACGCAGACAAGGGACCCCTGCACCACCTCCGGCCCGCCTCCCCCGGCGCGGGGGACAAGCCCCAAGTGGGGACCAGGTGCCTGTGCCTGCCCTGCCCAAGGCCGTGCACGTCCCCATGCTGGGGCGAGGTGGCCCCACATGACTCCCATGGGCACAGACCTGAGCAGGAGGAGGACAAGGGCCATCCCAATGCCGGGCCATCCAGGCACTGGCCATCCAGGGAGCCGGGGGCCACTTCCTCTTTACGGGAAATTTTTTACAAGAAAAGCCCTGGCAGTCCGTTTTGTACTTTCTAATGCCAGATCCTGTCTATATTCTTAGGTGCTCCTAAGGCCTCCTAATTATTGCTTCCTGGTCGTTTTTACTTCTCCTTATTAACTTAATAGGTTCTCTGATGAGCAGAAGCAACTGCAAGCACCCAGGAGCCACCACCAAATGACCCTTCTCATTTAAACCAGAACTCGCGATTTTGTGCCGGTGAACTATGCATTTTTTGCTGCACAATAGATGGCAGTAGAGAAAAAAGGCTGAGACTAGACAATTTATAGTTTGGAATATGCAGCTGATTTTTTTCCCCCCCCTCAAATCACTGTACAGTATTTGTTGCTTTCTTCTCAACAGAGAGCTTTCCTAGAAAAGGCAGTCTGGTGCGGATGAGGCTAGATGAAATAAAAGATTCATGCATGAATAATTAACATATTGGAGGCCTCACTTGAACTTGTTGCCTTACCCAGATGAATGAGTTAACATGTTGGAGATTATTATAAAGAGGGACTATTCTGCTCCGGTAGATCAAATCAGCCGAAAATGATGAAGTATTGCCGCACATATAAATATATGCTCGGTACTTAAAAATAACCCTTCCAATAACTATAGTCATATTGGAGTTCAGCTACGCTGACAGTCGCAGCGACACGATAAAAAGATTTGGCATGAGTCATTCAGTTTGACTTTTGCACTGAAATGAGATGCAAGCCTGGGAACTCGCTTTATGTAGGGCAGCCGTCACGCAGTCGGGCAGCTCCCACCTCCCCTATTTCGCAGCGCGGGGGAAGAGCAGCAGCGAGTGGAGCGGGAGCACCTCCAACTTCAATACAAAGGCCGCTGGATAAATGCCCAGGGCTTGCCAGCTCCTCTCCGTGACCCTGGCTGCTGCTGTCCGCAGGGGTTCACCCCAGCGCCGAGATGGATGCCAAGCCCGGCATCGCCTGGCGGCCACGGGGCCTGCGCAGGAGCTGGCAGAGAGCAGTGGAGTCTGCCATTGGCCCCTCACCAAGCAGAAAGTGCCCCTTAACTGTAAATAGCCATGGTTTACCATAGTCTTTTTAATTTAGCAAATGCTTTCCATTACTGCCTACTTCCTTAAAAGCTAATTGCCACAAAAAGGAGTCTTCCTTGTAAATCGACATCAAACTCACGCTAACCACGGGAGGGAGAGAAAATTTAATTACAAACTTTAATTCTTACCTCAGCTTTACTAATTTTTAATTGTGCCTAATAATAGTGAAAACCAAGCTGGGAAAAATGCAGGAGATTAAACTTACCGCAAAGAAATTGCTAGATTTCCATTCAAAAGTATGCCGCGGCTTTCCTGCCTACCCATACCTCTCTATATCCCACAGCACTAACAGTAAAATAAGGTTGGGAAAGAAAACCGTATCATCGCTTTTCCATGCCTCCGTTCCGTAAAACCTTCCTGATGCAGGCGGCAGAGAGCTGTGGCGAGGACAGCACGCTTGCGCTGTGCACGTTGCTTGCGGGGTGACCGGGGTGTGAAGGGATGGCAGCCGCCAACTCCGGCCACGGTTGATGCTCAACAGGGAGCAGGACTTGGCAAGGCATCCAGCAACGGAGAACGCAGCGTATCCTGTCCCAGTTGTGGCTCCCATTGCACTAAGCGCATAGAAATTATTCCAGAATTGAATTATTTTTGTTTCACCCAAGGCTCCTCTAACACCACTGCAGCCACCGCCCCACCACAGGGCACGTTATGGCGGTTGCAGCCCTCGTGCCGAGCCGGAGCAGCGCAAGGGCGCTGTGGCACGCGGCACCACGCAAGTGATGGGTCCTCCTCCATCCAGGCTTTCTTTTCCAGAGCGAGTTGAAGGTGCGTCGTGCCATGACATTGTCCAGGACTGCTTGAAAATAAAAATAGATTGGAAGTATTTTGGAGACGTTTCTGTATATTATCTCTGGGCTGTACAGTGCTGTCAAGCAAAATGTCTTCTTTCTTCAATCAGTGGATAAACATAGACCAGATATAGCAGGGCACGGAATTTGTGTGCGGAACCGCCTGATTTCTACATACAACTCAATTTTTGACAAACTGAAAGTTACCGCTAGCAGCAGCCTTGGTCAAAGCAGAGCTTTTCTTCCAGCCCCAGCTGTGAACCGGGGCTCACCGGCTGCCTGTGGCTGGCCTCGGGCTGCCGAGGGTCGGCAGACCCACAGTGATGATTGAGCGGCACTTTTCTACACGCAGATCCCCCGGCTGCTCACACAGCCATAAGTTGGTGCACTCCATCCACGTGCACCTTCAGTAAATCGATACTTCCCCAGATCTGGGCAGCAGCAGCACGGGGATGTGGAGCGAGCCTCTCACCTGAGGGTTTGTTTGGCTCTCCCTAAGGATGCTCCTCAGCTTTGGCAGGGGCGGCAGGCCATCCTTCCCGCCACTCAAACGCTGTGCTTCCCCGGATGCTCGCTGAGGAAACTGTCCTGTTCAGCAGATAGTTAAGGGATCCGGTAAGAAAACCTTCACCTGCTAACAATATTTTTCCACTTAGATCTGTTCCTAAAGCTTATTGCCACATCAAATCCCATTATAGAAAATAAGGAAATGTTAAAATTAAGAACTAATGTTCACATGAAAGATTTTTTTTTACTATTTCCTTCAGCAAACCAATGAATGTTTAACAGTTGAAATTGCTTTGAAACAGCAATAAATTATTTCATGCATACATGCCAAATATTAAAACCAGAAGGTTTCTTAATATGAAGTCACTGGTACCGAGATTCATGTTTGCCTTTGTTAATTATCTACTTGTTTATTAGCTTAGTTTCACTGAGGAGCTGCTGATATCCCCAAGTTAAGGATTTCGGAGCTGTTCACAGGATGTAATAATACAGTTTTATTGGGTGCTTGTTGAGAAAGCATTTTTAGTTGTTTGCACTTAAGTAGTAAAACTGCCGTTTTGCTCAGCCTGAAGCCCCCTGCAGAGGTCCCTGCTGGCCTGTGCCCCCCAGGGTGGCCGCAGCGTCCCCCAGTATCCACGCCGAGGGAAGGCAGGATGCTGCCCTGGCACCACAGCCCGAGCAGATCCCCCCCTTGGGTTAAAACCAGCCTCAGCCAGGACAAGCGTGCCCTGAGGCCACGTTCCCCAAGGCAGGAGAGGTGCCGCTCAGAAAGTCCCATTCTGAGTAGGCAAACCCAAAGAGACCCAGCCTTTGCTGGGGATTTAATATTTTAAATTTGGGAAGATTTTTTTAATTTTTTTTTTTTTTTTCTAAATCAGCAGATTGCGCATTCTTTACACAGCAAACTGCTCTAGGCTGCAAGGATCTCCTCCGGGAGGAAAAAACAGTGGCACAGACTCTGGGAGTGTGTTATCATTGCGCAAATCATTTTTATCGCTATGATTAAGGAGTTATTCCCTCAAGCTTCACCTCCCAGTGCCGGGGCATTAGAGCCAACTTTAAGGAAAAGAAGCTTCCAGTTGTGCTGACTGCAAGGAGAAGTTTCATATCTTCAGGTACATATTGGGTGAGAAAACAAACGCCTCCAAATCTCATCAGTTAGCATGACCTCATGGTGTTCAACCCGATCTAATCGCTCGGGCGTACTTGGTGTGCTCAGTACTGCCGACATCTAAACCAAAACACATCTTCCCATCCACCAACCTGCCTGAAGCACCCGCTGTTTTGGGATGGTCCTGCCTTTCGGGTGCCTGTCCCCGTGCCATCTGGGAGCCACAACGAGAAGAGGGGCTAATCGCAGAGCAGGGCTGCTGCTGCGGCGGCATTCCCACAGCAAACCCCTACTTGGGGGAATTTTCAAATGTGGCCATAAAACTTCGCTCTGAGCCTTAAATGTGGCTTTAAACCAAGGACTGAGCCAAAGCCTATTTTCTTCAAACTCAAGCCCCTGAAACAAAACTACCATGGCCTTTCTTAAAGTGAAGAAGATCAAGGCGGGAACAGGTCTCAGCTGTGGTTTGATGCCTCCTTAGTGCATGGGGCACAGGCAGAGGACAGCACCGGCATGGCAGGGGCACATCTCCCTGTTTCCCAGCACATGCTGGCAGGCCCCCACCGGCTCACCTCACCACACCGGGCTGCAGCGCCCCACAGCATCGCCCTGACAAGGGCACTGGGCAGAGGGGCTGGGAAAGGCACCCTGGCTGCAGGCAGGCACCCGTGACCTAAACAAAAACAGGTTTTCAACTGACTATAGGTACGTTATGCAATATTTAGGGCAAAATAATTATCTTACGTTTTCCTCCCTCAAATCCAGCAAATGAACCTTCTAGAAATGTTTGTCGCATCATTTCAAAGCAACTTTAGAAAATACCAGCTTTGGTTTTGAAAGCCTGCGATATTTTGAAACCCAACTTTTCTTGTTGCTGCTCAAAACCCACAGAAGTTCAACATAGTCAGAACAGCACAACTGGAATAAAAAAAAAAAAAGTCCCATGAAGAATAACACACACATCTGACCTACTCCGGTATTTTCTGGAGGCAATACCGGTCCCGCGCTGCAGCCCCTCTTGCAGGATGCACTCTCCTTTGGCCTGTGATGCAGGTTACTAGCAGACTGAGACGTGCTTTTCCAGAAAGATAATCATTTTTGGGCATGTGTGGCAGATGGGAGTGTTAACTCATAGTGCTAGGAGTTAACCTGATTGTATTATAATGTGATAGCTCCACAGCTAATGCCCATCAGCACTGTGGGCCATTTACTTTATCATAAAATAAAATTAATTGAGTGAAAATAAATTGCAGAGGGATACAGAAGAATTTGAGACCATATACATGAAATACACAATAGCTCGACTCTCCCGTGACACTTTTCTTCATTAGGGAGGAAACAATTATTATTAATTCTCTCTTTAAAAATAAATGCCCTGAAACTCGCCACAAGATTTACTGAGGAGGCTGCGGATGCTGATACGGCTAGGTGAGCGCTAACATTTCTTTTCCTTTGAAGATGGACTTTCAGACTCAGCAAAACATGATGGCATGGCTGGCTGCCGGTGCCCATGTCCCGGTGAAGCCTGCCCAGAGCCCGCGGGGTGCGAGGAGCGGGAAGCGGGGGGCCCAGGCAGTGCTGCGGGAGCAGCACAGAGGATCCCCCAGCCAGGTGAGCAGCCGGGAGCTGCCGGCTGGGCTGCAGGCAGCTCGAGTTAGCTAATGGGCTGCAATATTTCTAATGGGGAATGTTTATTTGAGTGCATGTGTGCATTTGCCAAGTATAGCGAGGTAATGACATTGAGGCTTATTGATAATACAGTTATAATTCCATGTAATGACCAACTGAGCAAAATGATACAACCATCTCTCCTTCATCTATTATGCTCCTGTCCACAGAGACTTCTCAGTTAAGGGCTGTTTATTTCTGCAGCAAGACATAGACCAGATATGCAGAATATAAACCTTCCTATTAGGACTCACTGGTATACTTTTTTTCCTTCCAAGTCATTTAACGGCACGTAATTTCAGGGATCAGCTTTCTGGTTGTGCCGTGAGCTAGGAGTCAGAAACACAGCCGTGACCATGGCGCTGAGTGAGAGGTAACAACCCTGCCTGGTCTCCGCCGCAGACACCTCCCGCGCTCCCACTCGAGAGAAGCTTTTATTTGTTTGGGGTTTTTTTTACAGGAAAGTCACAAATTCTCACGAGAGGATTTCCACGTGCTATTGGTGGCATTCCGCAGGCCACCGTTAGTTAGTATCCCTAAAAAACAAATAGGGCAAAAGACTTTTTTTTTTTTTTTGACATCTGTATACCTGCAGTCTCTCAAGCTGTCCAGTGTCGAGGAGCAGCGTGCAGACAGCCCTGCCACAGGCATCAGCAGATGTGCTGAGAGCACTGCTCTGGATGTGGCCACCCCAGTTCCCTGCCAGGTCCTGCCCTGGACCCCTTCTACCTCTCTAGTGGGGCTGGGGAGAGACTCCTGGGCTGCTGCCCCAGCCACCCTCTGCCTTTGGCTTTTGCAGATCCACATTAAAATTCACACCTACTCTCAGCGAACCCCACCAGCAGCGTCTGCATTTGCCGAGCAGCACCTACAGGTGCACGCGTGCGAGGTTTCACGCACAGAACTACCCTGCCAAGTCACCCCTCACGCCTCCTCCTTCGTTTAACTGGCACCAGCCACAGATTTGTCACCCACAGGTGACACCTTCAGCCTGGCTGCTGAGACGCTGGGCAGTAATAAACCTCCAAAGTACTGGGTGAGCAGAAGGGACCCTTTAAACTCACAGGCGTTTTACTTTGTTACTGAAGACTCCATGTGCCTTTTACATTATGAGTTTTGTTCCCAACTCTCAGATCTCTGTGCCGCTCAAGGTTAATTGGATATCCTTAATAGAAATAGCCATGTTTGAAAGAGTTGCATGCATCTGCCTCCCTATTTATAGGACGGGATAACCCTCAAGCGCTTGACCAGCACGTAATGATTCCAGGTAGCGGGAACTTGAAATCAGATTATATCCCCCTGCAATTTCATTAGTGCTGCCCAGCGACTGGGGTGCAGGTAGCGGTTATTGGGTTGCAGCGTGAGGAGAACGGTCGGTAGCAGCGCAGTCTTTGGGCACTGCTCTGGACATGCAGGAAGACAGATAAGATGCAAGGGATGTGGTTTAATTAGGGCACAACTTTATTAAGTTAACTCATCTGGGATCTATCCAGCACAATTCTTTCTTTAATCACTCCCACATGGTGGAGGGTTGCCATCAGCCCTCCTGCTCCCCGCAGCTGGTAACCAGTCCTGCGCTGGGACTCTGCCACCCGTCGCACGTACAAGGGTTAGGTCTTAGTTTTACAAGGGAAGAGGCACCATTGCTGCCATGGACGCCGTTCCCAGCACCGGCTCAGCTCGGCAGTGAAGAATCCAGCTTTGCTCCCATGAGGACAGGCGGCAGCACAGTGCCTGTCCCTCTG
Organism: Ibidorhyncha struthersii; assembly: GCA_013398815.1. Lineage (NCBI taxonomy): Eukaryota > Metazoa > Chordata > Aves > Charadriiformes > Charadriidae > Ibidorhyncha > Ibidorhyncha struthersii. The sequence continues at coordinate 357,779 of VZSZ01005401.1, read as the reverse complement.
CCACCAGCCCCGGGGCCGCGACAGCCCAAAGATGCTGCTGGCACAGGGCAACAGTGCGCCGGGATAAATGACCCCTAAGATGCAAAGGAGAATTAGCATCATGTCCTGGAATACATTTTTTTAAAGAAAACATTGTCTCTTTTAACCCTGTAGAAAGAATGCAACAGTCAGTGTCTATTTTAGCGAGGGAGAACTGTTTCCAAGGGAGAAAAGAGACAGGCTTCTTCCAGCTATTGTCCGCAGCATTGCACAGCAGCCAACAGATTTTTTTTTCCCCTCCTGACGAAACGCAGACTACCTTCCTGCGTTAGAGCATTTCAGTGACTTTAATTACCCAGTTGTGTGTGTTTGGGGCAGAGAGAGAGAGGTGAGCCCGAATGCAGAACAGACATTACTTTGCACTGCCAAGTCCAGCACTGGTCACCAAACTGCAGCGAGGGGCTCTTCCCCTGTGCATGCACTCACACTTGCACCTTACCACCAGCGTGTCCAAGCCAAGCAGCGTCACTCATGCTTTGATGCAGAAATACTGCCTGTGCATGGGTCAGGGGCAGCCAGATTTTCATCTCTCTGTGGGCTAGGTGTGCTGTTTTCCTGACCAAAAGTCAACACATAAAGCATCCTCCAAGGGCCAGCTCCAGCCCATGGCTGGGCTCCATGTGCCGGGCAGGACTGTGGTCCCCAGCTGGGGTGGCATGGCACGGCTGGCAGGCAAAGTTCCCTGCCTTGAGGTTGCTCAATGGTGTGGTGCGGTGTTTCCACAGCATAACTTGAACTAATAATGTTTGTTGTGTCATGGACGCTCCTTTTCTCTACAAAACGTCAAGGGGCAGAGGAAAAGGGCATCATCTGTTGCATGACTTTGTTGTTATATGCTCGTTGTACTGGCAGCGGCAGCATCATGCCCAGGATTCAACACAGCACTGTGTGTGAGGCTCTACCACTATGTAACACTGGCTGTTCCTTCTGTGACATGACCCTTGTTATTTGCTTTTCTCATATACAGAATTATGACTTTTTTTTTTTTTATCTTCCAGATTATTATAAGCCTTTATTTGGCTGCTGCAACCCAAGGTCTTAATCAAGCTCAAGGCTAAATTATGCTGGAAATCCCCCAAGGGAACAGAGGTAATGCCAAGCTGTGGGCTCCCAGCCGGGGCCCAGTCTCTGACTCAGCAGCTGTGTGGCATTGCTTATTTAAAGCTATATATGTATGTGTACATATGGAGAGAGAGAGCACATGCACTCACGTGAAAGAGACCCTGGGAGAGTCAGCAGCCCTGTCGTAAGCACTGATGCTGAGGCTGCTGCTGCTCGAGTGGCCGAGGTGTGCCCGCGTTTCAGCATTTCTGTGTTTCAGCAGAGTGGGAACATGCTTTTCCTAACGTACTAAAATCTCCATCTCCTCCTGGGGGGCTGACTGTATCATGCTCTTTGCTGATGAATGAAAGTAACTTCTGATTAGCCCAGAAACCCCCAGGTCTCTGACAGATCCAGCACTGAACCTGCTGAGGGGCCAGAGGAGACTATGCCCGTGTTTACCTGTCTATGCTTTCTCACCAAGGACAATTTGAGGTGACAGGCGAAGCAGAGGACCTTGCACCCCTTTCGCTTGGAGCAGGCTGATGCCACAGACTGGCAGTGAAGCCCAGAGATGCAGCAACTACTGCTTCCCCATGTTTCTTCACTTGCTAACCACCCATCCACCTTCTGAACCTCACACCTAACACAACGTAGCTGTCTCATTGACATAGCACCATGTATATGCAAAACCAGTATCAGATATACACCAAATCAGTAAGTCCCCGAAGGTCAGCCACCATCTGACTTCAGTCTGCAACAGAGCCCATCCACCAGGTTTGATAATCCAAACACACACCTTCATCAACGGATAGTCAGAATTTAAACGATAGTCTTGAACCTGAGGCACAGCTACTGTGCTTTTGACAATAGCTTTTTTCCACACTACAAATACAAATTTAGGGACACACAGCCCAAACCAAACAGAAGTTTTGCAGTTTTACTCAGTTATTAGCACATTCTGCGACTTTGTTCACAGACATTACTTTAAAGCAAAGGCAAATAGAGTGGTTTGAAGTTGCACAGATTTCTAAAGGCCAAAATGTGTGTCGTGTATTTATTTGAAAGATTTATGGTTCTATTTTGCCCTCAGACAGGTAGAGCTGAACACCATGCACTGGAGGACTTTAACCACAAGAAAACGCCTTTACCCCTCCCACCCCCAAGGTCTTCCCAGGATTTAAGCACCAGAGGATCTTATAACCTCTTCCCCCTTGCTCAGCTAGAAAGTGAAAGCAAGAAATTGCATTTAATTTGATTACAGAAGTTCTTTTCAGGCTGGGCAGTAGAGACATGGTCTTGCACTTGCTCCCCAGGAACGTTATCCCGCCTTCAGTCTGAGACCAAACCGAACAGCATAAGGTTTCCCATAGAACCGTTCCCCCTCCAAGTCTCTTTCTAAATCAGCTTGCTTGACAAGTACCCAAAGTCACACTATGAAGCTGCTAGACCATTTGTTGTAAACTAGCTAAAATTTACTCTTCATCCAGGCAATCCTTAGCATTGGTGCACTGATCTAGTTATGTTATGTAGAAGTTTATTTCTATCAAAGTTACTTGGGTTTCATAATGGGATTGAATCTTAGAAAATCCATGACAACTCCCCCTACTTTTTGTTTCTTCCCTTTTTTAATGGTATACACCAGCGTTCTCCAGACTCCATGGCTGCTGTGAGCCAATGATGTCTGCCTGTGCTGTGGACCACTCTTCCAGCACAAGCACTTTCGTCCAACCTGAGCCCTACTCCTCTGCTGGTGGGAAGCATCCTGGGAATGTTCCTTAACCCTAACTGGGCAAAGCTGGACTGCTTTAACAGCTACCAGAGGCTGTTCAAGCTAACCTGATGCCAAAACAGGGCCCATATCACAGCAACAAAGCTATGGGACAGACTTTTCAGCAGACAGGTGGAGGCATCTCCGTCTCAACTGCTCTTTGCCAGATCAACACCTCCCCGTGAAGGGCAAGTTTGATGGCCACCTTCAAATCAGCCTCTCCACTTGCCCCCTGTGCTTTACACTGACTCTATTGATAGACATGGGACAATTAAGCAACAGGGTATTTTTATGTTGCAAAGACCTGTCAACAGAAACAATAAATCAGCTCTTATTTTAATAGATATATGCTGTGTATCTCCACTTGCTGGAAGTCAACAAGATCACAGGAGATAAGCAGCATTATGCCACATCGTCCAGCCCATTTCCCAGGACATGCAGTTGCTTGTGCAACCGAAGCGGGATCTTGGGGCACCCCAGGCACAATGCAGTTAATACGCCAGGCATCACCAAGCCCCAGTCATTTCCTGTGCTGCAGGCCAGCCCCTGGACTCTCAGGCCAGATTGAACAAGCTTTTATTCTTCAGTTGAAAGCAACTGAGATGGAGGACAGTAGGGAGGCAAAGGTTGTACTGCCTGGCTGCACAAATACTTCAGGTGCTAAAGGAATGTCACTGCTCCTTGATTCTAAGCATGTTTCCACCCAAATCTTTCCTGAGGGTTATTTCTTCTCTGCTGTCCCACTGCTAACTCCTCTCTCTTTCCCCCAGGTAAAGACTACCCTGAGCTTTTGTCTGCTGTGCTTCTTTGGGTTTGCTGCTCTGTAGAAGTCAATACAGCTGATATTTGAAGGATATAAGCTTACTCTATATCCACTGCTGTCTCTAAGGAAAAACACCCGTGTTTAACCAGGAAGCAGAGATATCAGAACGAGAGTAGAAATTACACTCATACTTGTAGCATTGCTTCATTTTAGTTAGCACGTAACGTCAGGGATACCTCTTAGAGTACACACATTTCATCCCAAGTATACAATCATCTGTAGTACGACTATTACAATATTACAACCCAAAGCAAGATGACACTAATACCACATGTGGTATCCACAAAAGCACACCGTCTCCTCTTCTAAATCAGTCTATTCCACACACAGTTAACCCCCCCTTGTATTTATGTTGCTTGTATATTTTACTTCTGTGGCACTCAAATACAAGTCTTCCTCTCTTACTGTAACGGAACATTTGCTTAGAGGAAAATTAACCTTTCTTGCCAAGCAATTGGAGCTGCCCAGTGCTCCCAGACCACACACATGCACTGAGCGAGGACAACATGCTGGGGTCTGCAAAGGTTGACAAAGTGACAAACGTCAGCTACAAGAACACATAGAAGATCAAGATTTTGGAAGATAAGATCTCAACACATCTGCTTACGACTATTTTCTTCATAATGCATGAGCCCATGCAGCGGATTTCAACTTGAGATGCACAGCTTCCAAAATAGAGGGAAAGACGAACAAATGCTGTGTTGGCTTTGGTCAGCATTGGCACTGGTGCACCCCCAGTGCCAAGACAAACATGCCGCGTGTCCAGGCCCCTCCTTCCACGTTCCTCTTGCAGCTACTGATGGCATATCAGCAGCTTGTCATTATGTAGGGATTTCATCTCAGCTGGCTATTTTATAACCCTCGCTTTGTCCCATCTCTAAAATTAACATCTAGCATTAACATTTTTGAACGTGACTTTAAAGCTTTCAAGCAAATATAAGCAGAGATAGACCCATATAAAATAGGTTTCCTTGGCATGCCGACAAGCCTTCCAAAATGGCAGGCATGAAGGCTGTCTCTCTTCATGGGGTACAGTGCATGCTTTGGAACTGTTTGATAGTTTTAAAATATTTCTGATGCAACGGGTCGTAATGCTTTCCAGATGTGTACATGGAGTGCAAAAGGTAACAAGCACAGACACTTCACTGTTCTACCTCTCGCCCCCTTTCTGCCTATATTAGAAGAAACGGTCCCATCTTATCTCTAGTTTACTAGTAAATACGAGTTATTCACTTCCCCCCATACTAAACTGAAAATGTTGTTAAATGTACCATAAACAAAACTTATGAACTTTTTTTTATGTGATTAAAATGGTCATAACTATCTGATGTTTCTTGCTGATTGAATCTGCCACTTCCATTTACTAGGAAAATAAATAACACATGTTTGCTGTCTTTCTAAAAGGTTCCTATTTATTCTGTGGTCATTTCCCACTTATGATATTTCCAGCTTAATTTCATAAAACAGCTTTTACATGGCTTAAAAAAAAAAAAAAGGCTCTTATTGTACATTGTCTTCAAAATATTTTGCCTTTGAGCTGTGGGCTTTTATTTGTAGGAACAACCAACCACCCTGTTTGTGAGGCCTGTATTCCTCCAAATTAAAAAGAGAAACAGCTGTATGTCTTATAAATGTCTGCAGAGCTCCGATGAGATATTGTTGAATTGTTTGCTTCCCTATCTTCCCACAGGACATGCTTCCTAAATCCACTGCACGAGAGAAAAACATAGGTAAAAGCCAAACAAATGTTCCCCTCTGGGCACATGCTTGTAGGCACAAGTCATCCATCCATCTCCAGCAGAGTGTTTACAGCTACTTTTTGGGATTTAAGGGATGTAAATACAAACACTGACTGTTTGATAAGAAGTGATGGACCAACAGACAAGTTGATTCAATTTTCTGAGTAAGGGCTGCAGCACCTAATTTATCAGTCATCAACACAACACTAATTACAGCACACTCTTGGCATTTTATTGCAAGGCGTTTTTCTTCAAGCCCCAGGCTGCTGGATTCAAGGGATTCCTTGAACATCTCCATCTCACATTCATTGACCTCTCCAGTTGTACAGGTGGCGTGAGGGGGGATTGCTCTTAAACTACTTGGTATCAGAGCTACAAGGAGCAACTTTGAGAAGAGGAGGGACTATAAACTCAAGACTCTGGACAAAAAAAAAGCCAAATTAAGAGAGAGTCATGGCTGGTTTTGTTGGGGAGAACAACAACAACAAAAATCCGAGCTGATTTTTTCAGCCTACCTCAAAATCCACGAGTGCTTCAGGTGTGTCTTCTTTTGCTGGATGCTGACAAACACCCACCATGTGCTCATGTCTCTCTGGGTCCCTCAGGGGGTCTGGGGCTGGTCCCATCTCCCAGTGTGGGATGTGAGCTGCATCCCAGCACGTCAGCCCTCACACACGCCTACCTTGTGCAGAGTTGCCGATTTTACAAGATGGGCTATGTTGTGCTCACACATAATGATGAGCAGATTTGAGCCCTAAATCTGGAGAGCTCAACAGCTGCCCCCAAGTCAAACAGGAACAGAGACAATGCATAACTGAAATGGCAAGTCATGGGATAATTAAATTATTTGTGACAGTAAACCAAAATAGAAAGAAACAAAAAAAAATAAAACAAACAAACAAACCAGACACGGAGCCATATGCTCCCATGTGCTGCACGCCGCAGAGCAAAGAGAGTCATTGCAACACAGCGCAGAGACCCCACACCCCCGGCCGATGGCTGTGCCGAACAAGAGCCTCCGCAACGCACTGGGATGGAGGAGAGGTGCAATTTGGGCGCACACAGGCTGGAGCCATTGTCGGGCCCCTCCATCCCACACATGTGCAGAGATGCGTGAAGGTTCGGGGCTGTGGCTGTGCAGGACCCCACGGCCGGGCATCGCTCCGGCAAACAGCGCTGCAACTCCAGGCTGTCGCATCCCTTCACCCATGCAAAGATTTTTGTTGGGGAGGATGGTGCCGCTTGCTTCCTTAGAACAACTCTGAAGGTAAAAAGGCAGTGAAAACACTCTTTTCTGACAGCTGTACAGGGGACCCAGGGTGATACAGGTGAATTCCTTCATATTGACCCATCTGCTAGGTGTGCTGGGATGGCTCGGCTGCCAGAGCTGCACTATTAATTTCCTCCATGGGCCCAGAAAAGCGCTGTGCCTTATCTCTTGTCAGGCCGACATCTGGAGCACAGGACTCCGCTCCCAGGAGCATTGATCCTCCCGTCTCAGCTCTGGTTAATGGCTGTATGGGCCTTGATACGGCCATGCTGGCCGGCAGGGGTTGTGTGACTGCCCTGCCAGGTAGAGCATCACACCCCTCATCTCTGGTCCCGCTCCAGAGAAGGCTGAGTCCTCCAAAACGTGCTCTTTCCTGGATGACAAGCACCATTCAGCATCAAGTGATTAGTGCTAGCAGATGGTAAAAGTCCAAAAAGTCAGGAAAAAAAGTTTCCTAGGATCTCTTAAGCGAGCTAGATTGGAACAGAGGAAAAGAAGTGCTAAACTCACAATTAAACCTCAAACAACAAGTGACATTTTTGCAGATGATCCAAAACCTGTCTGTAGTTTCTGTGGCTGGATCCTTGAGAAGTTTTCAGTAGGCATCAATAAGCCCCCCTGAGCAGCATGCAGAAAGGGATCGGTGGCTGGGTTGGTGTCAGTCCCACCACAGCCACGTCTGGGACGCAGATCCACAGCAGCACATAGTAACTCTGTTTTTCCCACCTGTGATAGCCCACAGCCCGGCATAGGGCCTGCCCCTTAAATAAGCCTTTGAGGAAAGCACACAAAGTCTGTGAAGGGGTTAATGGGTAGCCAAAAGGCAGGCTGGGGAGGCTGCAAAGGCGAATGGCCGAGAGACTCTGGTGACCACCCTCCCACCAGCGGCACTCACTGCTGCCAGGTCACAGGTCCTGCTTTGCTCCTGTGCGCCTGCATGCGCGGTTTCCTTTTTAAGAGAGATAACTTGCAGAGTAGGAATATGGAAATATGGTAATGTTTATAGGCAACAGCAGCCTCCACCTTCAGATGTTAATTATACATTAGAACTGGACAAATTATTCATCGGGAACAGTTTGGGCTCAGGGGAAAGAAAACAGTTTTCTCCTCTAAATACTGCAACCAAAGCCTTTGTCAGGGCACTTAAAATATATAGAGTGAATTTGTGTGCACACAGAGCTATATTTAATGTACAGCATGATCTGTAGACTAACTCAACGGTTTATGTATGTGTCCAACTTTGCTTGTCTATAAACTGCTCAGAGTTATTCAGATACATTATTATTCCTAACACATTACCCCTGCTGTGGTGGGTTTGCGGCCTTTGGCTCCAGCTTGTGTGCCTGGACCTACCCCTGCCTCGAAGTAAAATTGCCCAAGAGCCGGGTTCCCATGTGCCAGGCAAGGATTGCTGGGCTCTCCCACCCGAGATGAGCTTTTGTCATGGAATGTCTTCAGACATGTGAAAAAACTCCTCGAAAACTGCCTGCTAATAAGTCAGCAGAGAGTGGCCACATTTTATGGTGGGTCAGGTTACTTAAGCGTGCTTGGGAGCATTTGTCCCATCACCAGTGGCTGAACCCCGGGCCGCCCCGGAGAGCTGCAGCCATGCCATCCTTCCTGCAGCCAAACCCCTCCCCACGCTGCCCACACAGGCGCAAACCTCAGACATTTCACTCCTATTCTTCGACTGGGTTTCCATGAGTGCCGAAATCCTGTTTTCGCTATGCGGCGCCCCCAGAATTATTTTTTCATCTGAAAAATAACTGCTTCCATCAAGCTTTGTAGCTTTTAGGAAGACAAGGCCCTCGTATGTAATTTGGTTGATGCTTTGAGAAAAAAAAAAGGGGGGGGGGGAAACTAACACCAAAACTTTGGGAGGGAATTTTTTCATGAATTAAATTTAAAGAAAAAAAAAAAATACCCAAACCACACAACACTAAAATAGAATGGAGTTAGATATTTACAGCTTAATGTTTTTTTAAGTTAGCAGAACAAAACTCTGGTTTTCCTTATTGACTGTTAACCACAATAACATAAGACTTGCTCAATTTCATCTTTGTTCCTTTAGTATTGGGAATTTCTTTTTTATTTTATTGACGAGGAAACATACAGTTTTCTGGCTGGAGCCTATTATGTAAAGAAAGCATAAAAGGACTCATTACTTTTTAACTACTAGCAAGGAAGCAAACGGAATAACTGTATTATTTTCGGTGAGTTCAGCAGCTGGTAGCATTAGTATTTCAAACACCACATTTACAGTATCCCATCTCCCAAACTCTTTGAAATAACATCAGTATAGGATTCTGACAAGTACGTCATATGGACATGTACGTGTGGGGGTTGATGGATGTTACGAACGATGCATTTGCTAATACACAATGGATTGCACCGCATCCTCCTTCAATTAACCGGCGTCTTTCATAGCACGAGTGCTGGGATTCAAACGCTTAGCTGTGCGCTCAGAGTGGTTCTCCGTGAGCTAGCCTGGTTGCAGTGGGACCCAACGCAGCCGAAC
>VZSZ01005401.1:203560-348572 GCA_013398815.1 Ibidorhyncha struthersii | reverse complement strand
GCCGCACCGGTGGGGCGTGCTGTGGCCGATGCAGCTGTGCCATGCCAGCTGGTCCGGGGGCCTGCCCATGAGATCCCTCCCCCCCCCCCAAATACACCTGGCTCCACAGCCCCAGCTCCCCAGGTGCCTGGGAGAAGGAAACCAGAGAAATAACAGGGATGCTCAAGGAGATGGGGACGGGTCCTTCCCTCCCTCCTCAAACAGAAATCCTACTCCCAACATGTCTCTCCACAGCATCTCTTTTTTCAGAGGCTGTCTAAATATTTCATAGGTTTGGAATACAAAATTCAAGTTTTTTTTGGGTTAGGGCTTTTTGGTGGGTTGGTTGTTTTTTTTTTTTTTTTTTTTTAAGCCCCACAGTAATTAAACTAGTGGGTTAAACAGTGGAAGAGAGAATCTGCCTCAGGGCTGAGGGCTGTGGAATACCATCCCCACCAGAGACTAAACACTGCAAACCACTTTGCTGGTAATGGATGGGCATTTTAAAGGAGGCAAATGATAAACAGCGATGGAGCGTAATTGGCGCTGTTTGTTGTGCGCTCGCTGATGAAATGCCAGCAAAACTGAGTCGCTTCAAAATGACATGTTTATGTGACATCAAAGAGGCTGAGCTGACTTTACATTATATCTGTGACAAATGTATATATTGGATCGCTGTTTGCCATTTAGACCTTCTCTGATTACTTCTCATTGTAAAGAGAAACATTTGCTATTCTGCTCACTTGGTAAATCTGTAGAGTGACTTGTTAGCAACACATGCAGGGAAAGTTGTTGAAAAGCCCTTCTGGGCCTACCGTAGTAAATATGTATTCACACACCCGATAATGTGCTGCCGCTTGTTGCCTGAAAGACGAATGTAGACAGAGAGGCACACACAGTAGTGCTTCAACGTGTGCTCCTAGCCAAGTATTTGCACTTCAGGCATTAAACCCAAGCTTCCTCCTCCTCCTCCCTCCCGGACCCCTGTGTGACCCTGCTTCGTGCGCTTCTCGCCATCAGACACCACAGAGCTCTGCTTTGCCGTGGCAGCCCTGGAGAGCAGTGCTTGCACAGGCTGCCCGGCTGAAGTGCTACGATTAAATTGTCCTGGGGGATGGAAAATAAGCAAAAAATAGCATCAGTGCCTGTGTATTGGGAAGAGATGGAAGCAGAAAGTTGCCGTCTTTCCCAAATATGTCTCTTATGCCTTTGGGGGTGTGCGCGTGTGAAGTCTGGGGAAGCATTCAGCACTGCAGTGTCCTGGAAGGGCTGGGGTTTTTTTTTGTTGCCCCCCCCCCGCCCCCCATCCAGTAGCCCTTGCCCTGGCAGCGCAGTGGGACACAGCGCTTAACAGCGGGGCAGAGGCTGCTGGCGCCAGAGCTGGCACAGCTCCGTGGCAGGCTGAGAGGCAGCACGGGTAGAGCATCTCAGTCGCCCTGATCCTCCAGAAAACACCACCCTGCTCATCACCAGGTCCCTTGGATACCCCTGGCTGTTCCTTGTGATCCCTGCACATCCCGTGGCCTCACAGGGAGGTCAGCTGCAGTGGCAGAGTGGGGTACCCCCATGCAGGGAGGCCTGTGGGGAGCATGGGACAGCTGGAAGGAAGCCAGGCAGGTGGCACTGTACCTGCAAAGTCACTGGGTCCTTCTGGTAAAAGTCATCTATGATGCATTTCACCACCATCAGTCATGGTTAATGCTTCTCCCGCTTACTAGCAAGCGGGTAACATATTCAGGCTGAAGGGAGCGTGCTGCCATCAGGATGCTCGAGCATTTTCTTCACCAGGAAAGCTAACGGCTCCCGTGAAGTGAGGGAGAAGGGTGTGGGGGAAAAAGCACTTCATCAACTGCTAATATCTGCCCAGACCTCCTGGGTTAGCAGCTCCTGCCATGCTCAGGGCTTTGGGTGCCCCACAGCGAGTGAACAGACACAGACAACTCCTCTCCACCTTTCTCACCCCCAAAAGACCCTGTCCATCAGTCCTAGCTAAGGAAAGCCTTGGAAGATGCTGCCTGAAGCGTTCCCAGCAGCACTACAGGTCAGGGTACTGTAGGGCCCACCAGAGGACAAACCTGGGGCCAAACCTGGCACAGTCTGATGAAGGCAAGGGGAGGAGAGAGCTCTCAGACAGCTGCCTGCACCCTCACCCGCTCAGGAGTGGTTAGTCCTCAGTGGGGGCTCATCCCCAAGCAAGCGGGAGGAAGAGAAAGGAGCAGTGATTGCTTCGTGCCGGGGCTAGCTTGAGAAGCAGCTTTCCACTCAGGACAAGTGAAAGGGGAGAGACTGACCACGGAAACCAGAGCACGTGCAAACTGTGGGAAAGCAGGTTTTGAGCCCGAGAACAACACGGCCACTTTGGAAAGGAATGGCACACTCCTCACCCGAGGGGCCCGGACCTGCCAGGAGCACGGGCAGGGCTGCGGTCCCACAGCAGCTCCCTCACCCTCAGCACAGGACAGGCAGCTAACAGCAGCTGAACGCACCACAAAGCTTCCCCCCTGCCTCTGTGGGTCGATACGCAAATAGAGAAAAGATTTTCAACCTGCTTCCTATTACTTCTGTATGTTTTAGCCTTCCTTTCCTCTCTGCCCCTGCCAGCCCCAGCCATTTGCCCGGCAGGCAGCGAGCAGGGCTGGCTGCTGTCACCCACCCACCACCGCATTTCTGCTCTCCCAACAGGCAGCAGCTCTGCTGCCCTCCGAGAGGGCAGAGGCTGTCAGGACACAGGAGTCCCCAGCCTCGGGGGCCGTAGCAGCCTCTTCCCACTATCCGGCCAGCTTCTATGCTTTGTTTCAACCTCGTTAGCCTTTTTTTTAAAAGCATGTTTATGATTATCATACTGGAGGAATGCACTAAACACATAGCATAACTGGAGGAAGGAATTATTGCTGGGGGAATGTATAACATGTGTGCACACAGCTCTGTAATGCTATCCCCGTCTCATTGATAAACTCAGGCAGATTTTATAGGCAGATATATTTGTAAATATTGCAGGGAGCCGATAGTCTTCAAGCTGATGCCCAGAGAGGACTCAGGAAAGGCAGGCTGCACCCCAGCTTTGGTGTCCCACACACAGGGCGGCCACACTGTCCCTTGGCCCCAGGAGAGTGGAGGAAGCATCTCTCCCACCACCCAAACTGTCTGTGCTGCCTCTCCTGCCCGCACACGCTCCTATCGACAACCCATTCACCTGGGGGACGTTTAACCACTAAAGAAAGACTCTTGCATTCCTCACATTAAGGCCTAACAGGCTACAAACCGCTGGCTCACGCCACCCCTGGTGCAAGCCATCCTGCTGCTGACAGAGCCTGCAATAGGGGCGCAAGCACTGAGACCGTTGGCACCCTGCTGGAGGCCAGACTTTGGTTTTCTACTTGTTAGACACCACCTCTTCTTCTATCCCATAGCAGACAGAGGGTTGCAGCATTGCGAGACATAGGCAGCCACCAAAGATGAAGCCCCAGGCTTTCGTGCAAAGTTTGCACGAGGGTAAATGTGTGCAGGGCCCAGAGCAGATGTAGTGGCCACTGCAGGCACGTCTGGGCAGAGGAGGTGACTTTGCCCTCATCACCCATGCGCCGCAGGCTGGGAACATGTGCCACCCTGGGAGCCATGATACTCCCACAGCTCCAGCACTCCTCCTGCACAGCTCCGTGCCAAGCAGCACCCTGCACCCAGCCCGTCCCCATCCCCAGGGGAGATGATCCACTCCCAAACATGCTTCTGCCTTCTCGCCTCTGGAGGAGGCCACCAGATTTGGCCTAATGAACATGTTTACTGATGGGTTACAAATAATTGCGTGTGTTGATATGCAATTGTTAATATGTCTGTTGATATTGATTAAATAAGGAGTAAGATGTTTCCCTTTTCTTTGGTGTGGCACTTTGCCTGTTTGTTTCTGGCTCGCACCAGCGCTGAGCAGCCGGAGTGACTGCCAGCAGCGCTTGGCCATGCCCGTGCCGAGGCGCCGATCGGCAGAGGCTCGGGAAATGGGCTTTGCAGCGGATTTCACAGAGCGAGCTGGGCCGGCTCTGGAAGCACATCAGGCCTCTGGGGTCCTGCTGGGAGAAGCATTTCAGAGCAAAGCATTTTTCTGGGATTAGGAATGTTTTGCTAAACTTTGAGTTCTTCCCTCCCCAAACAAAGCAGGGATGCGATGCCTCCCATGGGCACCTCATTTTCTACGTTAGCTCATACCAAATGCCACAGTTCCTGAAAAACTATTTTCTTTCCTGGCACGTCATCCCAGGCATGAACACGACGCCCCAGCCTGGGAGCTGGCAGAGACCCCGGCCAGCCCCAGTGCTTGTGCTACAGCCAGGACACCAACATCAGCAGCGCCTCTGGCACCCGCTGGTGTGGGATGCTGCCCATGCCACTGACAGGTGCCTTTGCCCAGGCTGAGCTAGGAGACCCCTTTGCCTGTGGGAACAGTGTTTCGACATGTTTAGTCACTCAGCAGTAACACTTTGCAAAATCACATCTGGGTTTAGGAGCGCAGACTGTTCTCCCTCCACTGTGAGCCAACCCAGTGCCCTGACCTCACCAGCCATACACATGTGCCTTATTTCAGGCCTGCAAGAGCCCTGCGGCTTCCGGGGCACTTATTGAGGTAAAAAAAAAAAAAGTGTTTGCAGGATCAGAACCTAATTAAGAGAACAGGTATGCAGAGCACCATGTGAGCAAGCCCCGTACACCTTCAGCTGGGGAAGCGTGAGATGAAGTGACCTTGGTATCCAATAGCATGTTGTTAATATATTTTTTTCTTCCCCCAGTCCAGTTTCTTAAGGAGGCAAGATTTATGCAACTGCACTATTTACTTCCCAATCCTTTCTGGTACTACTGCACTCTGATGGCTGATTTCAGCCAAATTTCATGCTGCCGAAGAATCTCAGATGTACCAAATCCCTATGAGTCTCAAGAAAATATGTAGAGATTTGAACTACTGTCCTCTCTGAGGAACAAGACTGCAATGTGAAATTACCCATTCTATTAGATACCACAGATCCAATACAGGAAAGCAACGCTACGAATACTCCAGCCACAGAAAAAGCTTTAATCAGGGTGAACTCAAGATAATCAAGCCATGGGAGAGAGCATTAGAGAAAAAATAGGAGTCATAAGTTCTGCTGCTCTTGCAGCAATTTTTTTCGCCCCTAAGAACTGAATAGCAAAGTGGCTCTTTTTCCAGCCTTCTGTTCACATGCTCTTTTTGGATTGCCTTCCTCTAGCTACTTGCACACAGCTCAGAGGCTACTGGCTTTATACCCCGCAGCATCTACAAAAGAAGAGGACTGAGCAGTCATCAGCAGATACTTTGGTGACTGCACAGCTGCATCCTCTGAAAGGAGAGAGGAAAGGGGGAAACGCTGTTGTCCCCGCTAACTCATACCTTCAGATTTTAGCTACTGCTGCCTGCAAACAGCCAGGCACGACCCAGGAGCCCAGAACAGGTCCAGCTTCCCTGTCTGCGACAGGCAACCCGCAGCACCGAGGGGGCAGCCTGCAGTGCGCACAACCCTGATGCTGGTGGTGCAACAACACGCAGATATTAGCAGCATGGTAAGCAAACGCCTTTTTGATTAGAGGCAAAGAGCAGTCACTGGACAACAGCAACCAAAGGCTGGTGCCAGCTGTGCTTACATGGGAAAGGAGGCCACGCCAGCAGCTCGCTGCCTCCCCTTCCTACACAGGCGGTGACTAAGGCCTCTGTGAAGCAGTGGTGGAGCTGAGCATCCCACATTGTTGACGTATTGCCCAGATGTACAGAGAGCTGGATCAGCCTGCTGGAGCTAGAAGAGCTCAGCAGCTTCAGGTCTTACTGGGCCAGGTTTTGGATAAGGCCACATGCTGGCCCTGCTGCACCCAGTCACATCACCCAAGGCCCATTTACAGTGTGAAGAAGGTGAGGAGCCAGGGGCTCCCCACCCTTCCCAGCAGCAGGTCCTGGGGGTGGGCAGCCATTCAGCAGATCACGTTCCACCTGAGGGCTGTGCCAGACTCCGAGAGGCAGCAAAGGCAACAAGCAGAAGCTCTGGGTACAGAGGGCTGGCTGCTGAGTTCAGTAACTGCTCTGTTGGGTTTCCTTCAGAGTGGGACAAGAAGGAAGCATGATTACTATTATTGTGTCTTGATCCCATACAGGCAGACAGTACGAGGTGCAATGAGGGACCCTTAGCTGGGGGACCTTCCGCTTTCCCACCCCATCACAGGGTTTCTTCTAACACTCCCAACGTGCCAGGTTATCCAGCCACTTGGGCAAGCCCCCTGTAGTCACCTTTGTCCTTTCTGCTGTGCCACTCCGTGCAACACGACTGCTGCTGTTCCTCCTGCACATCCTTCTCTCTTCTCCACCAACACAGACCAATCAGCCAACCATTCCAGTCAACCACATCAATCCTCCCACCATTCACAACCATCTTGAAGGCAGTTAGGTAATACAGATCTAATGCACAAAACACTTTTACATATTCTGATAACATCCCACTCACTTACACTCCCTTGCAAGTTGTAAGCTCTTTGGAAGAGACACAAGATGCTCCCATTGCACAACACAGACTTCCCGCAGGGCACGAGTTGGCCCTACATGCTCAAACAGGTATGGAAGACACTACCTTTCTCCTCTGGGTGATCCATGCAGCCCAGAGGAAATCAATGCTGGTCTAAGTTGGAGGTTAGGACTCTGGCTTCCCCCCAAAACTATGTCAAGCCCATCCAAGCTGGGCATGGAAAGACATAACTGCAAAAGGGACAGACACAGTGAGATCATGCAGTTGATCCAGGGACAGCACTACATGTTGCTCCTTTCTTAGACTGTCTAGTTATCCTTAGGAAAACCACACTTCAAAGAAAAAAAAAAAAAAAACAGCCTCTACAACCAATTTTAATTTATCTGTATTTCTTCTGGTAATTTTCTCGGTCAAGAAAGTGGATGCAACAGGCTTACTACAGGGGTTTTTTATTCACCTCTGAACAGAGGTGGTAATGGCTTTGCAGGTGTGGAATAGGGCTTTAAAGACAAACAAGGTCCATACTTCTTAACCAAACATAATTGGTTCCATCCACAGCTCCCCTACGCTATTGAACTCGTTGTACACCTATGTTTTATGCATAATGACTTTTCTATCTGGTATCAGACAGTAATCATTCCAGAAGGCAAAAATCTCAAAATAACCACAGTATATGCATACAGAATACATTTAAAAGAAAAATCTAAATTGACTGTTCAGACCTTCCCTCACTTGCCAGTGGATCTTCTCCAAACAGAAGGCATTCCAAGTCGGCGTAGGAAATGCTAAGATAGCATGCTTTCCATATTGTGTTATCGGAGCGTCTTCCAAAAACTCAAGCTTTCCCATACAACAAAATGTCATGAAGAAGGTTTTACTCCAGTCTGCGTATCACAGGCTGTACATACTGCTTCAGCTACTGTAACGTTGGCAAGCAAAGCTTGTAATGACTTGAAGTACAGTTTAGGAGCAGAAAAACTTTGCTTCAGAGTCACTTGCTCACACTGTCTGATTTTCATTAGGATGGGTTTGTATGCATGTGTTTTTTCCCCCCAGGAACGAAGACAGAGATAAATGTCACAAAGGACTTTTTGGCTTTCAATGCTTTTACTGTATGGACCCTGATTAATTGAGCTGATGTTGCATTTGTGTTGAAGGGAGGGGGAGTTTCCCAGAACCAACCAGCCCAGCTGAACAGAGAACTGGGTCAAACCCTGGCAGCAATGACGCACTTCAGAGCACAGCGAGCATCTTGGTTTTAAAAACAGAATTTACACCCAAATAGGTAGCTTCCCCCTTCCCTCCCATTAACATTAAATCATGCACTCTCATCTCTGTTTTCACAAGGACAGCAAGAAGCAGAGACTGCAATACTTCACTGAGGCACCATCACAATGAAACCGTAGGAGCTGGGTTCAAACAGCACAAAAGGCAACAAGTAGCATCACTGCCAGGAAGCCAGGCACAACAACCCACCAGAGCACCACGAGACAAACCACCCAGCCACAGATGCATGCTCACGCTGTCCTACCTGGGCAGGATCCAAAACATTCCGTGATCTCCATGTAGCATTTCTGCTCCTGCTGCAGCAATGGCAGGTGGGCAACAGGAAACCTGGGGCAAGTGGAACCTGCTCTTAGCTGCAGAGGCCCCAGCCGAGGGAGCGAGGGAGGGAGGGAGGGTGACCTTACTACACATCTCCCCATCAGAGCTGGGTAGAGCAGATCAGCCCTTCTCACCACCACACCTCCTCTACAAGTCACCCCAGCTCTCAGCATCAGCCTTGTTCCTCTGGGGCCCAGCTGTAATCAATGCAAAAAAAATGAGCTCACCCAGAGGTTACTTCAGAGCACCTGGTACCCAGGCCCTGCCAGGGTCCTGCCCAGGGGCACCTGGGAGGGCTAAGCTCAGTCCCTGCAGCTGCCCCTTGAGCCAGGGTAGTCCCGCAGGGTAGTCCCAGCAGTGGTGGGCACCCCAATCTGCTCTGTGTGTCCATGCATAAAAAGATCCCTGGGTGCTTGCCGGGGTCTCGGCTAGTCCTCTGTCACACCAAAACCGCCATGCAGGACCACCAGGGCTGTGTAGATGCCTAATCCTGTGGTCAGGCCTGGGCAGGAAAGGAAACAGAGTTTCACTAAAAACTTGGTCTTTAGCACATTGATTCAAGTTAAGTTCTGAGTGAAACAAAATATGCTATAAAGGTTTTAATAAAAATCCATTTACCCAAATAAAGTCCTCATTTTCCTCTTTTTTTTTTTAACTGTCAAAGAATTTGACAAATTTGATCAGATCATATTGCTGAGCTGAAAGTGTGAGTTCTGGAAATGAGCTATTTGCATCGCTGTAGCTCCCCACTTAGAGTTTTGGGCTTACTACGCGCCCCCCTCTCTGCCTACTCTGCTATTACAACCCATCTGATCTCGCTTAGGGTGGAAAAACGCATTTCTGCAGGCACAGAAGTCTTCACAACAAAAAGGCAGAGCTCTCGCCTGCAGCTCAAACGGGGCAGGCTGAGTGCCCTGCTGGGGTGCCTTGTCTCACCCCTTCTGGTCCTTTGACAGCCCCAGCTTAGCCCGCACAGCTCCATTGCAGGGACCCGGAGTGCGAAGCACGGCACAGATGCAGGCTGTGAGTTGCATTTCTAAATGAAGGCACATGTGCAGATACATTTCCTTACAAAGGTGCACGCGTGAAATTTGGCTGAGCAACGCTTTGACCCAAGCTCTGATTAGACTGGATGGCATAAGGTAGATCTTCCTGCTCGCGTCAGTCAGCAGTGAGTAAATACATGTTATTCCCTCCCAAAAGCGAGGGCCATGTGCAAGACCTGTAGCTTGGCCGAGTCACTGTGACTACGCAACAGCTACAGGAATGGCAGCCCTGGTTGTCATCATGGTTGTCTTTCATCAGAAGATGCCACGTGGACCTCATGTACGCGTACCACTTGCAGGATCCAGCGCCTACCTCTTCTGGGCAGCAGCTGCTCTTCAGGAGAAACCAGAAGGCCCCACTCAGCAAGTAAATAAAAGATGCTTTTATGAAGATGAAAATACTGCTTTTATTTATTTATTTTCACACGTTTCTTCACAACAAATGCTCTGGTGACAGGAGCAGGACCACCAGCAAGCGCTTCCCCTCCAAAATGCCATCTTCCCTCAGGACAGGGTACCATGTACCACAGCAGGGGAGTAGGGCCCAGGTACCATCTGTTCCCTCCAAGCAGCAAATCCCTGCAACTTTTCTGAGAGATTTGAAAGCCAGAAGTGCTCATGTACAAGCATCCTCCAACACTGAGGGGTCCCTGAATATGTACGTTTCTAGGCAAAAATGAAGCTTTAAAAGGAAACAGAGAAGCAAAGCTGCCTGGACAGTCTATCACCGCAGCAACAGCAGCCACCTGGCAGCTGCAGCCACGGCTGCTCAGCACCCACAGAAGCAGGAGTCCACAGCTTGAATGTGGCAGCACTCCTCATCATCCGCCAGTGCTGTGGCATGAAAATGCCACCCTCATCAGCCCACGGTTTTGTTGATCCGCCTGCCTGCTTTGCCTGTTAGTTAGCAGAGAAGCATGCAAACACTAGTAGTGTGGTTCCTAACAGCATGAGCTTGGGGTTTTGTTCCCTCAGGATTGTTCCTGAGGGATAAAACCATGGACAAGTTATTCGGATCATCTCCTTTGTGTGCTCACAGAGATAGGGAGCATCAGGTGTTCAGCCTCAGCCAATTTTCAGAACAATTCTGATGCAAAACTGATTATTCTGGAGAAATGCTTCTGCTTTAGGAGGTAGTGGTAGCACTACGGTTATCACCTCAGTCTAGTTTTGAGGCCTGTTGCCCATAAAGCCAGTGTGCCAGAAAGGGCAAGTCCAACTGCTCAGGCCTGGGATGAAAAATGAATGTGTATCCTTTCAAACCCCTCAGGACGCCCTGAAATGTCCATCTCCCCTGAGCAGGACCACTGCGCTCCTGTGGTGTGCTGTTTGTCGGGTGTGAGATCTGAGAAGTCATCCAGGCATGACAGAAAAACTGGCGGTCTCATCCTGAGTCACTTCTGGTGGGAAGAAGAAAGATGGTGGTGGGGAAACAGCTCCTGGGGAGCTTCTTTCCAAGCCCACTTTGACTTTGAAGGGCAGCCTCTTACAGCTGTGCTGTGGTGAGAAGCAGCAGCAAGGAAGAGGAGGAGCATACATATAAAGAAATGCCTTGGTGTTCTTCAGAGACTTGTTTTCCCTTAAGGACCCCAAACCAGAAGGTATTTCCATCAGTCAAGTCAGAAGTCCTGTGATACTGCTGAGCCTGGGGTTACCCTGCTCTGTGGAGGGTTTGCTCACTCAGCGCCTCAAAAAGATCTGAAAAAAAATGTTCAAGACATTAAAATACAGTCACTAAGTTATAGATTTCCGTTTTTCCCTTTCATGACAGCCAGATACTCTCTATTAGAACAGTTTTTATTTTAAAAGGGACCAGAAAAGCAACGACAAAAGTAAACTTCTCCAGGTGCAGCTCCATTCCCAAACATCGCCAACCCAAAAAGCTTTGAAATCCACCGTAAAACAGGGTTAAAATAGATACTGCATTGTGGTAAACCTGAAATGTTTCATGATTTTTATTTTTTTATTTTTTTCTTTCATCTATAGTTTTCAAAAAACTGTTTATAAGATTAGTAATAAAAATGTTTTTATAAAAACAGTTTCAACATGAAAAATTAGAACATTCCCATCCCCATCCACAAGGCTCAATCCAGCTGTCTCAGCCTGGTTATAAATACTCTATTTCCATGAAACATTTTCTTTTGATGAAACAGCATTTTTATGATACAAAATTCCCAACCAGCTCCAAGTGTAAGTCAATACACTGCAGCAAACAAGCCCAAGCTCAAGACTCAAGTTCTCATATGCTGTGCTGGCCATCGGGAAATAAAGCGTTTACTCATAGACTGAACTTTTTTGGGATGTGCTTGCTGAAATCTAATAAAGAGGAGACCCTGGAAAGTAACCATAGATAACGCATTCGAGTGAAGCAGGTTGAACCTAAGCTTGTTTACCTCAACCTTTACAGAGTTTTTAGCTGAGTGGGAAC
The DNA here is from genome assembly GCA_013398815.1 of Ibidorhyncha struthersii. NCBI lineage: Eukaryota > Metazoa > Chordata > Aves > Charadriiformes > Charadriidae > Ibidorhyncha > Ibidorhyncha struthersii. The sequence continues at coordinate 337,002 of VZSZ01005401.1, read as the reverse complement.
ACACAGCTGTGGATTTGTCCAGTTCCCCAGACCTTCCCCGCAAGCATGCTGGGTTTACCACATCTGATAGGAAAAGTTCTCTGGCATGTCTTTGGCTACTACATTAGCAACATTTTTCTGACAGTCAGTGCAGCCTCTTAGTAATAATCTTTTTATGTCCACTTAAGAACACTTCCATTTGGTTTTCCAAGGGAGTTTTTATAAGAGGAAAAACATCTTTTTCCAGCACTGTGGAAAAGTGCAGGGAAAGAAAAGTTTCAAAATGACAAACATCTGCTGTGAGGTCAGCTCAGGGGATCTGCCCAGGGTGGTGCTGTTCAGAACAGCAGAAATGGACAGAAAGGCAGGTCTGCACCTGAACATGGGCCAACTCAGTTTTTTGGGGAGCACACATGCACACTGCCCCGCTGCAGCTCAGAATTAACATGCAGCATCTGAGAGGTTTGTACAGTGAAAGAAATTACACGGTGCCAGTGTTCTTGTTACTTGCCTGTGTGCCTGTATTGGTTATTGGTACATGCGCAGGACAGTTTATCAGGAGAAGTTCAACGGGGCACCAGTTCACACTGGCACTGTAATGGTTAATGCCTGAAACTTGCCTTGGCTGAGATCCTTCTGCTGTTTGATGGCTCAACTGAAGCTTGATGTTTATGGTGGAAATTGTCTTGATTTCTTTAGATGAGATGAGCATCCATGGAGTTTGAAAATGTGTTTTAATTAAGATTCTGCTAAATTCTACCAGACACCTACTTGGAAAACAAAGCAACTGAATAATTAACTCTGATGAGAGCAGATGCTGCTCTAATGACAACCTGTTACTGCTCAAGTGCATCATTAGTTGTTTTGCTGTGTTCTTTTAATATGTCCAGAGATCCTGAGCTAATGAATATATTGGTAGCAATACATCTAAAATAGTTCTTCAGTGTGGACTGTTGTAAGAAAAAAAATAAAAAATAGCCAATAACTGAAAAAAAAAAACCTGCTCAACTGAAATAATGTTTCCGCTGGTCTGTGTTATGTGTGGTTGAAAGCAAATGTTTCTTTAGTTATCCTTGTGGGATTATTTTAGCCATACATCAAGCGAAGCTTACAAATTGATGAGAATCTAATGATGCATTTATTTACAGATGTGCAGTTCTGTTCCCTGTTACGTTGCTGAGGGGTGAGAAGAGGGAATGCTTTTTCTTTCCCCCATGTAATGTACACAGTCGTGCATTTGACCAAGTGACTAGAAAAATACCACCAGCGTGATTTTACCCTGTTATTTCTAGCTCTCAAAAAATAAGTCTATATCATCTCCTAAAATATAGACAGAACTCTTCAAAAAGTAGAAAATAGAATATTTATACTTAAATAACCCACTTTAATGACACACTGGACTTCCTGTTTTCACAATATCTTGTGGATTCATCTTAAAGCATGTATTATTTTTATATTAAAAAATGTGGGTTTCTATTTTGGATTATCTGCATCAAGAAGGATTGGCCTGACCATAAAAGTAATGAGATGAAGTGCAATAAAGCGAGCAAAAACATCAAATGGAAGGATCTAGTTCATACTTTTATATCTCCTTCTCTTTTTTAAGTGCCAGAACTATCCCTTTTGCCTTGAAATAACTGAAAGATATGTCGAGGAATGACTGAGGTACTCTTTGAGATGTTTTTCAGAGCACATTAAGCCCAACAGACACCAGTCTAGTGGAGCCAAAGGCAGTGGAAAACTCTCTAACCCCTAGAAAGGAGCTGGAGGATGTGCACAGGGTCATCTCCATCAGCCCCTGGGGAGCAACACTACTCACCTCCAGCCCAGCTGGGTACCTGCAATGCAGCTTTTAAAGCCTCAAGTCCTGTAAACCCAGCAAAAGTTCAATGAGCAAATAATGCCATGCCTGTGCCTTGCTCCCTGTGATCCCTCTCCATGGGTGGTGGGCCCTGCCACTGCTCCAGCCCCAGAGATGCCACGGCCACTAGCGAAACCCCATTGTCCCTTTTGGAAGGGGTCGGTGGCTGCTGCTGCACAAAGGCAGCGGTATTCTTGAAGGATGCAGGTAGAGACGACTTAGCCCAACAGACATCATGCCTAGGTCAGCCAGGAGCAAGTCAGTGCCAGGTTAAAAACTATGCGCCACGGGCATCCAAGTGATGGGCTCACCAGGCCCTCCCAGTCCAGGGGGTCACCCCAGCTAAATGCCCCTCTGGCCTTGCACTAGCAGTGCCCCTGAAACCACTGACACCACGGCTGCACGCCAGCAGCAAGATCTGCTCCCTGTACACACATGGCAGCAGACAGCCCGAGGTGCGCTGCCTGCTGGGGTCTGCTACCTGCATTGCCAGCAGGTCACTGCTGGTGTCCTGCCACATGGCACTTTCCACAGTGATAAGCTCCCACTTGCAGAAGAAGCCCCATGCCACAGGCAGGACTGTCAGGGTCTGGGTCCCTGCAGCACATGGCAAGGGGATGCACAGAGCTGCGGTTTACCCTCTCTGAGCCACTGTGTGACCATCTCACTGCTAGAAACCAATGCGGCTATTACCACTTTGGTAATGCTTTTAAGCAAATTTAAACAAACAAATAAAAAAATAACCAAACCAAGCAAAAGCATGTGAATATTCACACACTTTCAAGAAGCAAGTTAGCCAACTCATTTCATCCCAGCATCTCGCATTGCCTTTTTAACAATGTTTTACTGCAAACAAGCTTTCTGCATTCTTATTAAGGAGGGAGGGGGAAAAAAAGACCAACAAAAACAAAACCAAAAAACTTTAACAAGATGGCTTTCTCTTGTGACCAGCTCCTAACTGCAGGATACAAAGCTTCCCAGGTCACCTTTCCTACATAAAAAATAGCAAAGCCCTTTGAATTTATAGGGCTCAAAGCTGACTGCTATGCCTTTTATGGAAACCTCTTTGGGTCTGATTAATTAGTAATTGGGGCGGGAGCTATGCACTTCAGTGGTTCTTGGTGGCTCGATTGTAAATCGCAATCTGGTGCTAAATCTGAGCAGGTCACATTGCTGTTTTTGCTGTGCTCCAGTGACACAAGTGATTAAATCTATGTAAACAGTATCCTAACAGAAACATTTTGGGGGAATGGAGGGCTTCCTTCAGTTTGGAAGAATTGAGTTATTTAATTCTGAAGGTTCTGTCTGTTCTAAAGCATTTTCATCAATTGTCAGTCGTCCCAATTGATCGTGCAGCAAACTAATGGTTTTAATTTGGCCTTAGAAAGCTTGCCCACTGCGAGGGCTTTTAAACGGGAAGTCAGCACTCCATTCACACATGCAAGCCTAGGATGATAAACAAACACTATCCTGGGTAGCTTTACAACTAAAGAAAGGACAAGGACGGTACCAGAACATAGGTTTTTTGATATGTATTTTTCTACCTCCTGCCAGGAGGCCCTGCAGGACCTGGTGGGCTGCTTCTCAGCAGGTGTGCACAGTACAGTTTGCCTTCTCTGTAGGTTTTTGACGACAAGACAGGAGAAATGCAGAGCTGCCTGCTTTCCAGGCTGTTTCAGAGCCAGTGGATGACCCACACCTCCCAGTCCACCTCCAAGTCCTCCGGCCAGGACCCTGGCTGCCTCCACCTCTGTGCCTGCCCAGGCCAGGTCCTTGGTCCTATCCCATTCACCTCTTTCCCCCTGCAAGCCGGACTGTTTTTCTATGGTGTTGGAGTACCCTGTGTTGCTTCCCCGACATGAGATGCTCCCATTCCTGCCCCTGTTATTGGTGTGCTCCCACAGACCCTTCCTGCACCCCAGGCCATGGCTGTGTCTTGCTGCGCAGGTCCATGTTGCCCTGAACCTCGCAGGGTGAGCCCTGCCTACACGTTTGAAACAAGGAAAATGAAATGAGTGTTACTGTAAGACCAGAGGAGAAGAGTTTGGCATGTTACCTGCCTCAGAAGTCTGGTCATTGAACACCTGGGTTTTTTCCTTATTTAATTCACAAAAGCATGTTAATAAATGTGGGATACAAACCAGTGAGTCTGGGGTATCATTGCCTTTCCTCTGCTCCAGCTTCCTCTCCAACCATTGTAGCTCAGTGCAAGTGACAGGTGCTTCTCAGACCGCTACCTGTGGATTATCTAAGAACAACTACCTTTGAAGAGACAAGAAAGCATTTGCAATACACTATAATGCTGAACAGCTGTTTTCATATGCTCTTTGGGAAGGAAGTGTGTTTATCTGCAGTTTCGATGAGCTGGAATGTTGTCCATGACCTTGCAGCAATGTTTTAATAATTGCTGTGTGGAGAAGCCAGCCAGTGCTCTCCATAACCTTCCTTGGAGCAAGGAGGAGGGGGTGTTTATATTAATTCGTGTGATACATACACATCCATGGCCTAGGCTGCGGATTCCACACTTGAAGTACCTGCTGGCTATTGTGGTTAAACAGGCTCTGACCTGCTTTTAAACAATGTAACTTGGGTCTTTCAAATGCAGATGTTCAAGTTAGTTCTGGAGAATCCAGCTCTGGCTCCAGAGCAGGCAATTTTGTCCTGGAGTTAAAGGCAGAGTTAAAGAGCCAGTGGGCAGACCTACACTCTTGGATGAGCATGGCATTCACTCAGAAAAGAGCTAGGGGAGCCCGGGCAGAGGAGGCAGCAGCCTCAGTGATTCACAGAGCTCCTGGCCGCAGAGGGTGGCGGTGTCCAGCTGGTGCCCAGCCTATGTTTCCACTATGTCTCCAGCTCCTGCAGGTTTGCTAAAAGCAGGATACCCAAGTGCAGAGTGAGGAGGGAAATGTTCCAACCTCTGGACATGTGAAAAGGAAACTAGTCAGGAGAGAGCATCAAAAATCCCATTTTGAATTTGGCATCACAGTTGTGCAGACCTATACAAAACTTGTTGCATTATAAACCTCTGGGATCTGGAACACAGATTAAAAAAATCTTGGAAGATCAGAGGAACATTTTTGGGTGGATTTCCAGCAGTTCATGACTTTTTTCCCACTGTGGTGTTGCTACAAGAACACTTTCCCTTGTGTTAATTTGTTACTTCCTCTCCTGATTCCAGAAAACAGCAGTAAAGCACACAGCAGTGGAGTAAAAACTACTGAACTTTTAGAAACCTTGTATAAATAAGCTCTGGTTGGGTAGAAATCTAGTCTGTCCTTACCTTGCCTGAAACTGTTTGCCCTGTCTAAAGCTTCAGCATAGTCCTGCTGTCTGCAGAGCTGGAGAGTTGGTCACGAACTGGAGCGCCAGATAAGCCTGTGCACCACCTGCTAGGCTTGCCTTGAGGAGAGATGGGCTCACATCAGCCAGTTCAAGTGGGGAACTGTACACAGTTCCAGTGGGGGTTTCTTGGAGCCAGCATTCAGGATAGGTCACTGGGGAAATACATGTGGTTTGCAGAGTTTAGACCTGGATTTTGGCACCACAGACCTAAAGAGGCACTACTGCTGCTGAGACTAAGATTGCCCCTCCTCAGATCACCACCTCATTGGAGTGCAGCCTCTTACTGTCCTATATCAAACAGGCCTCAATGCCACCAAGTGAGCTTCAGTCCCTGAGGCCAAGATGCTGTGACAGTAGTCCAGTGCAGTGATCAAGCCTTTCTTCTTCCAGAGAGTACAGTACGCATGGCTGTAGGATTTAAATGTTAAGCACATTACATTCATGCTTATGGAGACCGAAGAGGAATGCTCTGATGCCTATAGTAGGGGTTGGGCTGAATATTTCTTACTGAGATGCGGAAAGCAAAGTGTAAGAGATATAAAAGAATCTACCAGAAGGCAAACAGCAGGTCACACACTAGGTAGCAATATTGTTCTGTCTCCCGAGTGCTACAAACCAGGGCTTTACCTACAGGCCTCTCCAGCCTTTCAGTCAGTTCCTCAGCTTGGATTCCTCTTCTCTTTCTCACATTTTCCAGGGAAGAGAGAGATCCCCAGCTGCTTTCACACGTAGCAGTTTTTATATGACTAACATTGAGGCCTTGTTGAAGACATCAGGATTTTGCTACCAACTTCAGTAGTCACGTCTGGAAGTACTGGAGCATATGTTACACTAACTGCAGGGCAACTATTCGCTGTGCATCTCTTAATTGCATCCATACAGGCAAGATGTTCTACTGCACATGGTCAATTCCAAATGAGTATGAATCTGGCTAATGAAACTAGATTTTCTCCAGAGCGACTGCAAGTGCTACTCCTTCTTGAGGACCTTATTCTTGCCAAATTTCAGGATTTTAGCTCTATCCATTCCTGCAGGAGCCCTGTCTGAATAATCATGGTTGATTGCTCCTGGAGCTGTGTGAACATTCACAACAGCATTTGTCATCTTCTCATTTAATGTTTTTTTAAGAAAATAATTTTGCTGTCAACAAATCCCTTTCTTGAATGAAAAGTTAGTAGCTAAAGTAGCAGGCTTAGAATAGGAATGTTTTTTTGTCCTTGCTTTGCCAAACTCAGCGCTGCTTCAGAGCTTAAAATCTAAAGGATCACAGTGAATTAGAGGAACCAAAACACGTGAATTCTTTCTCAGCCAATGGCAACTATCAGTATCCCATTACAATAATTAACCATGAGGTTGCTTGATTTTTCCTCTATTCTGTGAGAGTTGAGTCCTGTGAAAGATTATTCAGACACTGGTAGCTATCACCCAACTTCTCTTATCTTCAGGTATATGACCATATCTTTTGTTAATCCTCTTTTTCCTTATTTACCATAACAAGACAAGATTGACTTATTCAAATCCAGGTGTCCATTTTACAGTCAAGAACTAACGTGCTCTTATGTGCAGCCTAAATAGAGCTGTTGAGCTGAGTTTAGCTGCATTTCATGTTCTTTCTGAGCAGAGATAAAGGCACAAAGCTAAGCTTGGGACGCAGAGGATCAGGACAAATATTCAAACTCAGCATGCAATTTTCCTTGCCCAACCTGCTGGGCAGTTTAACAGCTGCAGGCTGAGGGAGTATAGCTCCCATGTTCTGAGGAGCAGATTATTTCAGATGAGATGTTTCAACATAAGCTCTTCTCATTCAGATCACTAGGGCTTCTGTAGACATTAGACTTTGTAAATTGTCTTTAAGATTATTTATTGTCTGCTTCACGCAAGATTTCTCTTTTTGCTTCCGTTTCATCTATGGTGGCTGAGTCCTGAAACACTGCTCTTGCATGTGATACATCATTGTATATCAGTATAAACCATGATGCTTCACTCTTTAGAGATTTAAACCACGTGATTTTGTTGTGCTTATGGCATTTTCTGTGAGGATTCTTGAGAAAATAGAGCAAGCATTTTGACTGCAGAGCTGGTGGTGGGCCATTTCTGTGACTTAGAATTGGCATTAGCAGACACAGAGATGTGCTGCCAGTTCATTCCTGGATCACACCTGGCTGGGAGAATTCAGCTGTATGTTTATTCACTTGGAGCAGAGAGTCAGCAGGAGATACTGAGCAGAGCACATATTTCCCTTCTTTGGGAAAAGTGCTTTTACTGTCAATTTATATCAGGTCATCCTGGATTAGTATCTCAAGCAAATAGTTTTATATCTTTTGTACCATGCAGTTAAAAGCACAAGCTGTTTAACCTCACTGCTGGAGCAATAAATGGCTATCTGCATTGGTGCCCATTTGCTGATACGCTTTTGGAGCAAACTATAAATTAATTACTCTGGTCAGGAATGTTCAAGAAGAGTTGGACATCGAGGTTTAAATTAAGCATTAATAAGAATACAGAAGAAGCCATTGCATTTTATGGAGGGTAGTCTTTTTTATATTCTTTTATATAAATATATATACACACACACATACTAATTCTGTAAAGAACAGGTTTGTTAATAAGTAGCTTAGAGTGGCAGTTCTAATGTGTTTTTTTTTTTTTTACCAGGGGCAGGAGGAAGGTTCGCCATGCAGGAGAAGGACACTTCCTTTTCTGTGACTGTGGTGCCAGGTTTGGCATTGGCATACGCCCTGCTGCTATCCATGTTTTCTGCAAAGAAAATAACTGTGAAAGGATTGCTGAAGTGACCTTCAGTGGTCAGGAGGGGATGGACCCCACTCTCCCCAGCGGAAGGGTCACCTCTCAGTCTTGAGGGGTTTTAAGACAGCTAGTATGTGAAGAGGCTAACAGTGAGCCGGGGATTTTGCACTGTCCTGGTTTCAGCTGGGAGAGAGTTAATTTTCTTCCTAGTAACTGCTGTGTTTTGGATTTAGTATGAGAATGATGTTGATAACACTTATTGTTTTAGTTGTTGCTAAGTAATGCTTATATTAAGTCAAGGACTTTTTCAGTTTGCCACAGAAGCTGAGAGGGAGCATAGACAGGACAAGCTGGCCAAAGGAATATTCCATACCATAGACGTCATGCTCAGTATATAAATGTTGGTTGGCCCAGGGGCAGGAATCCACGATCACTGCTTAAGACGCATTGGGCATTGGGGTCATCAGGTGGTGAGCAATGTATTGCATCATTTTTTAAATATTCTTTTATTATGATGATTATTATTATTTTCTGTGCCTTTACAGTTCTATTAACCTGTCTTTATCTCAACACATGAGGTTTTTTTGTTGATTTTTTTTTTCCATTTCCCCCCTCTTCTCTCTATCCTACTTGGCGGGGGAGGGAAGTGAGTGAATGGCTGTGTGGTCCCAGTTGCAGGCTGGGGTTAAACCACGACATTGCACATTGAGATTCAGTCTATTGCCATGCAGGCAGAAGATGCTTAATTGAACAAATATTTTCTCAGCATGGATGGCAGGGTTTCTTTCAGGGTGATAGGTTCAGCTTTTTTGACTTTGGTCAGTTCTCCTGAATCACAGCTGGCATTGATGGCTGTGCAGACTTAGACCCCCAGTCCTGCAGTGGATCTGCAGAGGATGAATTAGTTGGACTGCAGATGGATGTATGTCTCTGCTCACAGTAATCACATTACAGGATCATGGCCATCATCTGGAGCTTCTAAAAACAACATTCCCTCATCTGTTTGCCTAGCTGATGCATAACACATATTTACATAGGCTCTCATCTTAGGAAGTTTCATCATCTCTTGCGTAGGAGAAGGCTGAAATGATGTTTGCACCATAAACGTTCCAGATTCCACACATGCTTTCAGTCACCCAGCATAGTCCTGCAGGCAAAAATACGTGAATACCACTGTCCTGTAGGGTAAAAGTAAAAGCAGTACATACCTTATTGGAGTGTTCCAGCTTATTCTTAGCTCTAAAAGGTCCCGGCCTTCAAATATTGGTGCAGGATTATTCATGTGCTCAAACTGAAATGCTTTAGCATTTTCATTAGTAGGGTGTTAGGCTGATTCACCAAGATGCCTAAAAACAGGATTAAGGGTGTGGAATGCAGAAAGCAATAGGACCATTTGCCCACTTCACAGAATCACAGAATGGTAGTGGTTGGAAGGGACCGTTGGAGATCACCTAGTCCAACCCCGCTGCAAAAGCAGGTTCACCTAGAGTGGGTTGCACAGGAATGCATCCAGGCGGGTTTTGAATATCTCCAGAGAAGGAGACTCCACCACCTCTTTGGGTAGCCTGTTCCAGTGCTCTGTCACCCTCAAAGTAAAGAAGTTTTTCCTCACGTTGAGGAAGGATGCAAGAAGGATTATTATTATTGTGGGTTTTGTACCACTCTGACAACTTGGTTCCTCAAGGACATAGACTTTGTCAATTCAAAAAAGTATGAAATGATAAATTAATGCTTAGGGATGGTACTTTCAGTAATTTTATCCACTTTACCTCATACACTCAAATGTCCTGGTAATTTCAGGCCCAACCCTTGACAGTGGGATAAACAAAGGCCGGGTTTGCAACAAAGACAAGGAGTTGGACACTAAAAGAGGATAAGCACAGATTGCTCAAGGAAAACTTTTTGAATGAAGTCATTCACTTCTGGTTGGAGAATAAATAGCTTTCATAGTCCCTCATCCCCATAAGATTTTGGCAAGCACATTTTATTTTATTGCACTTTGAAATCATAGAATTGTAGAACGGTTTAGGTTAGAAGGGAACTTAAAGATCATCTAGTTTCAACCCCCCTGCCATGGGCAAGGACACCCCCCACTAGACCTGATTCTAAGGACTCTTCAGGAATGGAAGGTTAAACATGCATGGAAGTGTTCACAAAGCCAGAGCCTTATTTGACTAATTTCTCCTAGGCTGATAATCAAATACTAAATAGCCCTGGCTCTTGGAGCAAACATTTCCCCCTAAGGACAAACCTCTTTACTGAACAATAGATCAGAAGTGAGCTGGCACTCTGGAGTTCAAGACAGACCCACAGTAATTAATTCCGTTAGAGCACAGCAATTTGGAGGTAGCAGAAGGATGGCAAATCCCACCCTGTTTCCTAATCTTCCCCAAAGGAACATATTTATTACAAACTCTTAAAATCACCTTTTGATAACGTTGAACAGCCTGTGAGGGGCCCATTAAGGCATACAAGGCAGACCCATTTTAATCCTTAATACCACTTGAAGATTATCCATTTTAAATGGCCTTGCAGAGCTTATAATAATTTTGTAAACTATTAAAAAGTATTAAAAAGCACTACTACATCTATCTGATGAGAAACATGGGCTCCTCCAGCCTGTCTGACAGAAAACACTGTATCTCTGTGACTGCCTGATAGTGATTCAAACTGTGGCAATCTAGATTCTCACTGGTACAGAAACTTCCCGAGTTTCACTGAGAGTGAAGACTGTAGTATAGCTACCTGGGTTACACTGCTCCTCAGGTTGAATACAGAGATCTCATTTTCTTTTCTACATGGGGCACTGTCAACAAAAAACAAGACAGCTAACTCACAAGCGCCCATTCTTTTTGGAATACACAGTAACTGGTGTTTAAAAGCATGTTGGCTTTCAAGAGTGTGTCTGAAACACAGCCATCTTTCATTTGGTCCTTTTAAAAAGCTCTCCAATCTAAATCCCTTAAAGAACAGAAAACCGAGCCATTCTATGGCTCTGGGACCAGACAGTGGTTAACACTGGCTAGAGGTCTTCACACCCATTGGTAAAGGCAACATGAGAATAATCATAATTTCCAAGGGGACTTGGAGTGCAGTGTTTACCAGTCTCCCCACTCAAGAGTGGGTGAACTAACCTCTGTTCCTGGAAACCTGTGAGATGCATCACAACAGTTGCAGTTACTGTCTGCAGGTCCGTGGCAGTGTCGTCTGATATACTTCTTCAGATGCAGCAGCTCCGCACTACTCCTAAACGCAGGCCACTGCATCAGTAACACAGTCGGGCTGGAAAAGGAGAGAAAAAAAATGGAGCAAAGCGCAACCCCCCCAAACGTGCAGTGGAAAGAAACTGAAATGCAGCCTGGTTGCCTGAGACCCCTCGGCATGAGCAGAATCCCAGCTGGCAAATTCCCCCTAAGCACTGTCTGAGGAGCTCGGGCGAGAGAGGAGGGAGAGGAAAGAGCTGGGCATGCTGTCCACCTCATCTGACTCACTGCTGTCTGTGCCACTGAGCTTGTCGAGGAGACGTCAGCACAGACGGGACCTGTTGACTTGTAAACTTGCAATTGGATGATCCAGACCCTTCTCATTCCCTCTGTTGCCTTCACTAAATGAACGACTATCACACTGACAGTGCTAAATGCTAAAGGAAAAGAAACACGAGCTCAACAGGAAAATGCAGCATTGCACGTTTGCCCTTCAAAGCAAAGAAACCCAGGACAGCAGGCACAGCAAACCAAAAAGCATACAAGGCATGGAACCAGTAGGATGGCTTGGAAAAAATGGGGTGCTAATTACCCCGGCTTCAGACAGATAAGCAGGGCTTCTCACACAGCAGCATCCATACCACATCTAAAGCCTGACCTGCAACACCAACCTGGGGTTGTGAGAAGAGAGGTATTTAGGCTGAAATCGAGCAGATAAGAAGTGAGGGGAGACTGCCAAACTAATTTTCACTGGGGATCTGAACCACAATTCAGTACAGGTGACATTTTACATATTTTCACCATTGTTTTTGTTTAATTTGTGAAAGCAATTACACAGCCAATTGAACAGTGTAAAGCAACTGCTGCAATAGTCAGTATTTCAGTGAGGTACAGCACAGCTCAGCTTCCCCAGTTAGGATATTCAGGCATAGCCCTATGGTATCTGTACCATCCATCACTGACATTGCCATCTGGCTTACCTGAATCCTCCCCAACTACAGCTTGTGCTGAACAAACCTGACTTTTCTTTGGGCTCCTTTTGAGGAAAACAAGGCAATGAAACACCCTGCACTGCTGGTGATATGGACAATGTTAGCTGGCATTCTCAGCTCTTAACTGAAGCGTGACAGGGGACAGCTAAGTGACAGACGAGGCCAAATATATTGGGTCTCTGGGTGGTCACTTTGATGCAGATAATTGATGGCTTGCCCTCCCTGTTGAATTACACAGTGTAAACACGTAATATTAGACCCCTACAGGACTGCTTTGCCCTCGTGTCACTTCAGCTGAACTACTCTGATTTTTGTTGCTGTGGCTAAACTCAAACCTGTTTCTCTTTGGTGTGGTGTGGCACAGGAACCCCTCCTAGCCCACAGGCTAGGGCTGAGCCAGCGTGCCCGGGTTGCTGCCAGGATTGCGCTGGGACAAATTGGTGATACACGTGAGTCACTGAAGTGGCATAGTGTTGTCAGTAGAGTAGGGGATAACTGCACACGCAGGTACGCTGGGAGCTGGCGGTAGTGCCGCTGTGTTACCTATGATAAATAGCCTGTGTCACTGCAGTAGCTGGTCTCCAGATTGAAGCAGACTTTTGCGAATCAGCAGGGTCAGCATTTGAAAAGCATGTGAATATTGTGCACTTGTAAATATTTGAGCACATCTGTTTAGCTCCCTCTCAAAAACCACTGGGAAAAACTACTTCACATTGTGCCATGCAATGCTGTTACCCTGCTCTAATTGTCAAATCTGTTGAGTGTTTTTCTCATGCACACAAAAATTAAAAATTACTATCCTCATTCATGATTAATTCAGCTGCAGTGCTGCACTGTGTCACACTGCATTTTTTAAAGTATTAAATTCCACCTCATAATCAGAAGAGTTTTAATTAACTTTTTGCCAGTTCATCTTTTTTTCCCTCCTTCACAGAGCCTCAGACAATCTCCAGAGCTGCTCTCCCTGCAAACATCTCCTCGGATGCTACCAAGAGAGCAATGGAGTGCCAAGCTGGTACTGTGAAAATTGCCTGCACCAGCCCAAAACTATTTGCCTCTTCTATGCCTCCCTGCTACGGGCCCATGGAAAGTTGCCTGTCTGTGCACAGCTCACTTGGTCAGGGCATGACAGAGATCTAACCCACACTGTTTCTTAGTTGCCCGGGAAGAGCACCTGCCTATTACGTCCCTTCAGCCCACATCTCCTAGCAGGTACAGGACCAGTCCTTTATATTAAACCTTTAGGGAAGTGAAGGTGAGGACTTCAGAGGAGCAATGTTCTCGCCTGTATGTCTGTCATTTTTCTGTAAAAGTATCTGCCCTCTTCCCCGCCCCTGGTGCACCTCAGGATTGCCCCAAACTGCTCAGGCACCCCTTATGGGTTTGCAGTGGGACTTTACAGGCAGGGACATGTTTGCAGGGTATGAAGAGTATTATTCCCTCTCTTTCCCATGCTGGCCTTGATTAGAAGGAAGGAAATAGGTTATTAAACCTCATTATTTTCAGAACAGAGCAAAAGGCAAAGAAGACAGCATGGAAAGAGGACCCATGGGAGACTTAACTCCCTCCCACAGGTTTCATGAACCTTTCTGGACAAGTGTGATTTTTTAGACTCAGCTCAGAAATTAATAAAGAGCCAACAGCCAGGTGGACTTGAGCAGGTTTGGATCTCAATATTAGAGTTTTCCTTGTGAGCAGAGAAGTCAGCAAGAACAGAGAAAAGCAGCAGAAGCTTGTCTTCCTGCCTCTGCCCCTGTGGGACCCCAATGGAAAACTGCCTCGGCAACATGACCACGCTGCCTCTAGAAGGCCTTTCCTTGCAGGACCAGCACTTACTCAGCAGATCTTAGGTTTTTCTGACCTTGGCAATACTACAAGGGTTGCATTTTCACATGGCTGAATTGTTCCTGAACAATTTCTCTGATGTATTAGGCACAAACATGCTTTCTGTCAGCATCAGGCAGGTCTAATCTCTCCACCTACCTTTTTCCCCAGAAGTTACATTCAGTATCTGTTGCATGGAAAATCCCACTTGTTACTTTTCTTTAGTAGCAAATTCCCACTGCAGGCTGAGGGAACAATCACTTTGTGGAGGAATGGAGGCCAGCAGGGTTAAATTTACTTTACTTTCCCCAGGAAGACTTCTTTCTGGGTCCCTGGTTTACATTAACTAGTACCACTGACTGGCATTCTCTAAAAGGGATGTCAGATGTCCTCTTTTGGGTCTAAGGGCACCCAAAGCACACCCCTTATGTCATCCGATCTGTGGATGATACCTCTCCTAAGAGCACGCCTACGCAGTGAAGCTGCAGCTCTGGTCCCAAGCCTTTGAGACACCTGTAAGGCCAAATACCTCTTCTTGTTCAGGGGTAAGTTCCCACCTTACAAGCAGGTGGGGTGAGCAGGCACCTCCTGGCTGAGAGGCACTGCTCAGGAGCATGAGCACTTTGAGCCCCTGCGCTCCCCCAGGGTACGTGCAGGTAGCTGTGCTGAAGGGCAGCACTGTGAGCACGGGTCAGGGCAGAATTGTCCCCTCCGCTTCCCCTGGCCTGACTGAAAGAAGGGAGGCTTTGGTGGAGCACATGCTGCATATGACTGCTCTGCTTGTCCTCCCTGCCCTCACAGAGGCCTCACTTCCCTCATAAATCAGCACCGACAACGGGTCCCTCTGCCAGCGCTGGGATTTCTGTGCCACAACATGCAACACGACAACACTTGTCACTGGGTGCAGGAACTGAGAGTTGGAGGATACGTAGTTTGATAGAATTGATGCTGCTTAATAAGGCATCGAACGTTACGGACAAGATACAAGCAACAGGAAAATGAAAAGCAAACAGAAAAGAAAGGGAGCAGGATCAAATGAACATTTCATTACAGGAATTTCTGACAGTGCTTTGCTGCATATTCAAACACAGAAAGATGGGCAATAGCCATTCACCAGTTCTGATCCAAAGGGACGTGGAACACTCTGCAAGAGCAGAGATGATGTTGGCTTGCTGCTCACACTGACACCTTGCAACGTCCACTGCTTTTTTGCTATTTCTGTGTCCCTTTAGGGATCACATTGCCATGGAAGCTCTCTGAGCCTCTGAAAGGAGCTGGGAATCCTGTCAGTACTTCAGAGGATAAAATGCGGTTATATTTGATATACGAGGCCAGAAGAAACATCTAAAACATTTGCTTTTCAGTAAGAAAACAACGAAAGCCATTCCTGGCCCAAGGGCATTTTTAGTGTGATTTCCTTAATACTTTTTTCCTATCCTGTCCTGCCCACTTCCCCCCAGCTCTGAATCCACTTGTGCGTCGCACAGGTTGGAAACAATCTTTCCCATGCCAGAGCAGCATGAACCTCATCTAGGCGGGAGTGACTCCAGGGATAATGACTCCTTCCAAGCTGATATTTGCCTGGCATAGCTTGTATTGTTTTCTGGAGTGAAAGAAGCCCACCAAGACACTTCCATGCCGTTATTTTCAATTTGTTGTTAAAACAGTTGCGTGTGCACAACAGCTTTACCCCAGCTCTGCAGTGGTCAAAACATTATCAGTTATTCTAGAATAAACTCATGTAATGACTAGGCCCTGGGCTACTAGGGCAAGTCTGAAGATAGTAATCCTGTCTACCCAGGGTTTTAAGCAGCAAAGGTTTTCAAAGGCTAAGACTGTACAAAGGCTGTACTGATTTAAAACTACATGTCCACTTAAAACTATGAAGCCCCTACTTTTGTTAGTCTGGTATAATTTTGCTGATATCCCTATCTCCTGCCCAGGAAGAAGACGACCCTGTAGGAGTTTAGCTTTTTATGTCTCTGCTGCAGGCCAAATCACCCACCCAGCACAGTGCAGCACCGCTGTACAAAGTCAAGGCTTTTGCCGGACGGCAGTTTGGCCTTGCTTCTCCCCCCGCCATTAGTTATGAGAGGGGAAACGTTAAGTGTTGTGTCATGTAGGAGAACCTCTTTTCTCCCCCTTCTGCTGGATTTCTTGGGCCAACTAATATTAAAAGTGAACTCTTCCATTTGCTGAAATGTTTTGCACTAACTTGCTGTCACTGCCAGCAAGCACCTAGCATGGGTAGACCCTCTCCAGAGGGGGTCCTTTCCTATACAGCCTACTGCACTGCATTATCTGAAGAGTTGACCCTCTAGTCGGAAACATAGCCCTTCTACACAAGGAAGTTTTCTTTGGAGGAGTTTCAGTGATACACAGTTCTTCACAAATGAGTACACCCAAAATATTGCACATACCTTTTACCATCCATCCGTTTCCCTTGGACGCTCCAGGAAAACGCTTGTGCAGAAAAGGCGGGCCATTCCTTTTATCTCTGAAGCATGATGGGCTGAAAATAGAGATCACTAAATGTTTTGAGCAATAAAAATAAGAAGGGACACCAATATGGAGTATGCCTGATATTTATAGGTGAGCACTGCAAGGCTGAGTAAGGGATTTGGACACTTTACCACTAAAATTAATCAGAGACATGCATTTCAGTCCCCTAAGCTAACTTGCAAGTATGCCTGTGGGTCTCAAATGTACAATGCATATGTGTATTTGTCAGTTCTAGTTTATTTTGAATAGATTCAAGGTAAGATAAAACATACAAAAATGCAGGCACTCAAGTATATCCTGAATTTGGCAGAATTAAGAACAACACCCACTTATCTGGCTGGCACCCATTTGAAAGTGCTCAGCAATCTTGCATGCTCAGCATGCAGCTCAAACAGAAAATCACATTAGCAGTTTTTGCTCGGAACTTAGAAGAAACAAGTAATAGCATAGTCAAATCCATAGATTTAAAGGAACGTGTCTCTCTTATTAGTTCATCTTCAGCCATCCCTCTTCTGCTAGAGGCCATCCTTCTCACCAGCCCAGTCTCATGCCATACACAGCTTTTTTGCCTTGCCACTGCCAATTGCTTGTTAGGACTGTCCCAGTGGTGTGCTTTGCACAACAGGACTGTTACCAGCCTCTCTGCTTGTGAATCTTAGCTGTCTTGCGCAATCAACCTTCTCTACTGTAAGCGTCAAGGAGGTTCTGTCTATGGGGCATGGATGGTGGCTTTAAAAGTGTATTGTTTTGTTTATTCAGTAGATTTTCCAGGTATCACAAAGTTCTGTATTTCACCTGCTTTGAGATACAGAGATGCTTTGGCTGCTATTTGACTTCTGGTGCATCTCTTTCCATACAAGTTTTTTTCCTTAAGTAACCATGAATATAGAATATACAGAATCATACAGTATCGGTGAAAAGAACATATTCATGCATGAAACACCATTATACTTTCACAAACACCCTCAAAGTCAAGAAGAGGACATAGGAAGACTGTACTTTGGATAAGCTTATGAAAGGAGAAAGTTCAGCCTTAGATGGCCAACAAAACAGTGTCAAAAAGCTCTTCATGAGTCTGACCATTCAGCATAAGGGGCTATAATGGATAAGCACAGGGAAGAACTCTCCAGAGCAAAATGAATGTGGCAGGCCCTCTGGCTGTGTCAAAGGAAAAAAATGGGATTCCCCAGAAATACCTAGGTAATCAAACAGGAGTTAAACACAGCTGCTTAGAATAATTTTTAGCTGATTTTTGGTCATAAAAGGTCATTAAGATCTGAAAGTTAACAAAAAACTGTTTTCACTGGATCCAGAAAAGGAAATTTTGAAATGTTCTTTATCTTTTCTTTATTATACTTTTTCTTTCTCTTCAACCATCTCTGCACCTTTCTGTGGTGGGGAATGGGATAAGGGGTAACCAAGGCGAGGCCGGAGAGGAGTAGGAGGAAGTATATTCAAAAAAAAGCATGTGAAAACAAATTATAAAGAAAGAACAGAACAACAAAAACTGAGATCTTTCAACTGCAATTATTTTCCCTAAATTTCAGTAGAAACCATTCAGGAAAACAAAATATTACTAATCTTCTCTCCAGAGGTTTTTGAAATGTTTTCAACATTCTTCCCCAGCCTGGTTTTCTCCCGTCTCCAAGCCATTGTGATGAGTGGTGCCGGAGGAGCTGCTCCACCAGAGCGGGAGCTGGGGAACAGGCCATCGCACTGTCAGAGGACACATTGCCCGGATTAAGAAATCACCAGGGCCAGGCTGAATCCAGCAGGCCTTAGCAGGAATGCACTGGTCACCCCGTCACCTCATCTTTCTGCATTTCAAAATCAGTTTTATCTGGTATGGGATGTATGATATAATTTAGACAGCTGGCAATGTAAACATCTGACAGGCTGAGCGTCTACTCAAAACTTGAGAAGCTCCTTTGTCCAGATGGCCACTGCAATGCATTCACAACAGGGAATTCTCTGTGCATCTTGGCTGGTGGAAGTGAATGTGCCAGGGGATGGACGTAGGGAGCTCTAGGACTTCCCCAGCGCTTTGCCTGTGTCCAGGGCTTGGGCAGGTTCCCTTGCCGTTGGCCGGAGGGCACATGCCAGGGAAGAGGGTGCTGGACTTCTAAAACCAGAAAGAAGTGCTGGCTGATGGAGCCCTGAGAGCACTAATCTGAACAGCTTGTGAACCATTACTATCTAGAAGTGTCAAGAAAGATTAGAACAAACATCAAGCAAAGATGAAATAAACAGCTATTGTATGGGCAGAAATGGATTTTCAGTTTCCACAGTAAATAAAATAATGTGCTGTCTTAGTCAGTGCCCCTGTGATGATACAGTTTGCAGGATTTTTACTGGCAGGCTGCCATACTTACTTTCATTTATCTGCCTCAAAGCACCATTTCAAAAAGTGCAAAAGCATGTTGTTGATAGAGTAGATTGTTTATAGCTGAATTGAGTATTTCAGAACAACACGCATTGTAATAAAGCGGGGGAGGGGATGAGGAAGCCAGCACAGCTGCAGCTTCTTGAATCCTTTGTCAAAAATCAATGCCAGAAAGCTGAGACGTATTTGTTCTGTCTCAGGAAATGCAATATGCAGCCCCCTCGCAGCTCTGCTCTATGACAAGTGCTAACAAAGGCCCATGGTACCGCCAAGGCTTCCCCAGCACCTTGCGCTGATGGTGGTGGCACCCCTGGATGGCTGAACAAGGGATCGCACCGCACTCCCTGCCAGCTCCTTGGCGGCCAGTGCAGCCTGAGACCCATCATCCCTGTGCACCATCACAGCTCTGCTGCTACACATAGGTGATGTGGAGCACATGGTACACTAACTGCTCCAGCGATCTAAAGACCATGTGAAAGCGGGGGGGTGCAGAGAGTAGGGGGGAGAGAAAGAACGGTATTAAAAATAATAATGCAAATAAACCCAGGGTGTTTCAAGAGCAGAGGAGTGCAGCCTTCATTGCTGGGTTGGCAACATGCGCTGCTGGAGCAAGGCGAGAAGCCAGGGCAGCCCACTGCAGGTAGGAAGTGGTGGCTGAAGCAGAAAAGGCGCTTGTCCCAGTTCACCAGTCTCCCTCCTACTCACAGTGTCTTCAAAAGGACAGTAAGTCACACAGACTGGTTCTCTGTGTTGAAAAACAGCACGAAAAGCACATGCCTCTGGAGGTTTCCACTGCTAACAAGAGCTAGTTTCCTCAGCACAAACAATAAAAGCCTGATGAGTGAGGACTTCGGTTCCCCTGAGACCATCGCATCTAAACAAATAACAGGCTGAAAAATATGACTGGAATTAAGGTAAAAAGAGAACAAGACTTTATGGGAGGATAACCATAGCTGCTACCCAGAGCTAGAGGGCGTGGGGAGAATGTGCGGGTCTCCTTCTCCGGCCCTGTTGGCCCCAGAAGAAAACCTCTCATGCTCCCACCATGCTGGGGAACAGCAGCTTTTCTGGCCAGTGTTCCTGTAGCTAACTGGAGATGACAGGGGTGGTATTGCCTCCAGCCTGGCAGCGGAGGGTACTGGACCACGGGTGCTGGGAGATACACAGCCTTTGTTTCCTCCCTCAGCCCCGCTTCCTGAGCGATCTGCCCCATGGTCCCACGCTGGCTGGCGCTGCGTGGGGTGGCTCTGCTGCTTGCTCCTGGCTGCCTGGGGCCCAGGCTGGCCTGGGAAAAAGCTGCACTGGGGCACCTCAGCTGTGTGAGTGACTCTCACTTTGCCATGTCCCCCTCGGCTGGCCCAGCTGACATCAAATGCCCTTGGGATGTTCATTATGAGCACAGCTCTCTCAGGCACCATAGGCTTGCAGGAGACATTGCGGTCCCTCAGCTCCCTTTGTCAGCAGGAGCTCCTAGAGGCACTCAGCACCCAGAAGAAACTCTTGATCCTTCACTGAATCAAGCCCTATTAGCATATTTCCAGGCATTTACAGATGCCATATTTTCTACATTAATATTTAACCCACCAAGTCTTTCAAAGCCCATCTTTCCAAACCTCAAGTTCCCAGATGCTTTTTAATGCCCTTCTCAATAGTGCAATAAAAGTCTGATATTTTATTGCTCCCATGAATTATTATCCTAATTTGTAATTTGCCAGACTTTTTTAAACTTCAAAATCTGTACTGTATTTTCCCACACACACAAAAAAAAGATGCTGTGCGCGACACATTTTTCACTAACAAGCTGAAGCCTAATATTTAAATAGACACAATGATTTTTCTGAAAGGGCGCACTATCTTTGTCACACTGTCAGCAAGGTTGTTTTATGTCACCCCAAATTATGTTTAAAGGTTTTCCTAAAATAGAAAGGATAACCTAGAACTGTGCACAAAAGACTGGAAGCAGAATGAAATGGTTATGCATTCTTCTGAACTTTGATGTAATGTAAACTTCCAGGATGGTTTATAGGCACCATTTTTATTTTTTTTTAAGAAGTAAGCATCTTGGTTATCTGGAATGCAGATGCTGGGCAAATTCAGAAGCTCTGGAATGCCTGCAAGCTGTGCTCCCTATGCAGTAGACGCCAAAGATAATGGAGCAAAAGACGCTCGAGATCTCATCCAGCATCTACTGAAATCAACAAGGGCCCTTTTACTGACTAAGCTGAGCTGTGAATTAAGCCTGCAAAGAGCACCTTCCCATCAATAAACTAGAGACCTGACTGAATCCAGAACACCACATATTAGTTGGGTCAAGTCAAAGAAAATAGATACACTACAAGGGCGACCTCAAAGCCAAATCTAGTACACTAAGAATGTCTAAACAGGGCAAGACTTCTAAAGACACAAGGCTGATGGTGTCCTGCTTCTTTTGATGTGGGTTGCCCAGGAAAGCAGAGTTCCCTTTGTATTGAGAATGACTGATCTACCAATGTGAGGATGGAAACCTCCATTTGTCACCCCGTGAGAAATAAGGGTCTAATACTTATAACTCACAAAAGTGCCTTCCACTGGCATCTCAGTGTTATGTTCTGGAGAAGTGAAAGTGAAAGCTGTTTGACACTATTTGCTTTCGTCCTCCTGCAGACCTATTAAAAATGAAGACAGAAAACTTCTGTGGAGTGGTCTGTAATGGCTTAGAGCTGGTGACAGCTTTGTGCTGAGTGCTATGCTGGTAACTTAATTAGCAGGAGGCCAAAAGCTTTTATTTTTCTGGGTGGAAGCATGGCATCACACTTCCCATAGGTACAGGCTGTGTCATCCTAGAATGAGCAGCTTGATTACTCATGCAGAACTTGCAATACTTGAAGATTATCTAAACACTCCTGGAGCATTTAAATTCATTTGTGGTTGGACAAATCTGAGCCAGAGATTTTAGAACCACAGAATCATAAAACGATTAGAGTTGGAAGGGACCTTAAAGATCATCTAGTTCCAACCCCCCTGCCATAGGCAGGGACACCTTCCACTACACCAGGTTGCTCAAAGCCCCATCCAACCTGGCCTTGAACACTTTCAGGGATGGGGCACCCACAACTTCTCTGGGCATCCTGTTCCAGTGCCTCACTACCCTCACAGTAAATAATTTCTTCCTGATATATAATCTAAATCTACTCTCTTTCAGTTTAAAATCATTACCCCTTGTCCTATCACTACACTCTCTGACAAAGAGTCCGTCTCCACCTTTTCTGTAGGCCCCTTCAGTACTGCAAGGCTGCTGTAAGGTCTTGTAAGGAGCCTTCTCTTCCCCAGGCTAACAACCCCAACTCTCTCCGTCTGTCTTCATAAGAGAGGTGTTCCAGCCCTCTGATCACCTTTGTGGCCCTCCTCTGGGCCTGCTCCAGCAGGTCCATGTCCTTCTTATGTTGGGGGGCCCCAGAGCTGGACACAGTACTCCAGGTGGGGTCTCATGAGAGCAGAGTAGAGGGGCAGAGAGAGCCTTGACTGGAGAACCTGGATTGGGGACTGACTGGAAAAGTGCTATAATTTTAGTACTGTTTTCTAAGGACCCTTTTCTACCATGGGAGAGATCCACCTTGCAGTGGACCTTTCAAGGTCTATTTTCAGGTGGACAAGAGCTTTGGATATTAAACTCTCTTCAGAGAGAAGTGATTCCCAGTGATGTAAATGGATGTCCACAGAGAATCTGTGCAGGTGGTTGAGAAGGTTCTTCACAGGGACAGAGGTCTTGCCCCACTAACCCTGCTTGCTCTGCCTTCGGCCCTTTAAACTACTCCCTGTGCAAGGCCACTTAAAATTTGCAGTAAAGCTGAAGTCCATCTTATGCAACAAACGCTCAGTTTGTGCCCAGGCTCTCTCTTCCAGTATACTTACCTCCTGTTCTCTCATCCCCTTGGTTCCCCTTGGGCTTTCCAGTTGTTGTGTGGGATCCTTTTGCCCACTAACTCTTGCACAATTATTTGTTTGAGAAACTTATGAAGAGAAGTAAAAGTGGAGTCCAGAGTTAACAGAAGGGACATGCTTCTTCCTACAAATACTGCGTGGAGTTCAAACCTCTTTTGGGAAGAGCACATGACTTGGGCAGGATTCTGATCAGCTCTGTATTCCACATAGGACTACTACTGAAGTTTACCCTTAAAAGGGACCAAATTGATCCCCAGAGAGGGAAGCAGGCAGACCCTCTCTGAACTGCCAGGGGTTAGTCCTGGCACAAGTTTAAGCTTGGGAGCTAGGTCCAGGTCACTGGAATTACTTAGCTCTATGAAACTCAGGATTTGTTTCAGGTACGACATGGAGTAACGAACTAACAGTAAAACACAGTACATGCACATATAACTATTATGCTATAGACAAGGGAAATATTTTTATCCCAGTTGCAGTTTCTTTTCTATTTGCCATTCTTTTCCCTTTTAAACACCTTCTTCCCAGTTGAAGACAACTCTCTATTTTGCTGAATATGCACTTCCTGCCTTTGACTAACTGCTTTGACAGTTGGTAAAGTAGACATTTCTTTTGCATCTCATCCAGCCAAGTGACAGCTACTGATCTCATAAGACAGAACTCAAACCCTCTTTTGCATCACTCTTAGGGGAGGTTTTTGGAGAGCTTCACCTCAAACCCACAATTTTCCTTGAGGCTGAGGGAGCTGAGAAGTGCAAATTCCCTCCGGCATTCAGGGACCCACAGTCAAGTTGTTAACAAAATACAGGAAAGACACACAGCTACACTACAGGTTGAAACACAAGCATGCACAGGGACAGTACTGCCTCAAACTACCACATATCTTAAAAAGTCTTTCAAAGGTGGTAAGACAGAATTGTGAAAGCCTGGGAGAAAAGTCAAATACATTCTTCTAAAGGCCACCGAGAAGGAATTGGAGAGTTGCTCACGTGTTTTCCAGCACAGACAACCATGGTGTTCACCCCAGAAGTCCTACCATTAGAAGACTGCTACTAGGACCCAGTCAGCTCTGTTGTCATGTTCCCTCTTGCATCCCTTCCATCACCTCCCTGGGCTAATAAGTAGCAGAAACCTACCTGTCTGCACAGCAGGCAAAGCCTTTGTGAGCAAGCACAGGGATGATATGTAAGAGTCTGGCTTAGTACTCAATAGCACGTGTATGGGATCGATGGCCTCTGCGTGGCACTTACTCTTTGCTTATTTCTCAGGGCTGCAACTTATTAACAGTATTACCTTTTCTGATGAAACATCATCATCACGTGTAAACATCAGTGACAGGCATTAATTGCAGACAATGCCTTTAATCAACAATTGAACATTAATAAGCATAGACCTTGAGAATTAACACAATGAGACACTCGTACTTAATCACTAAAGAGTACTTCTCATAAAGAAAACCCTCTCCTTTTGTTCCTAAAAAGGTCAAAGTCTTCTTTTCTCTATTTGACAAGGAGAAAAAACACACATAGTAGAGCATATCTAGGCTGCTTTATGTGGCTTAAATTATTTCCACCCATGTGTAAAAAACATTCATTTTCAAAGATGTTCACCAAGTTTTTGTACGTGATCTACAGCTCCCAGAGTCTCTGTTCCTGAAATTATTAGGTTAGCTGCTGAAAGCAGTAATCAAGTTTTACTGTTAATCTTAAACGCTAATCCTTTTTATTGACTTCCCAGTCAATAAACTTGTAGCTCTGAAACTACTTTCAGGTTTCCTTGAATAATAAGAGGGTTTGTGTGTACCTGTGCATGTGTTTGAAGCTGCTAATTTCCTTCCTAAGTAAGTTGCACTCGCAGGTTAAAACTATAAAGCAATTTGCTTTATCTCCTGATGTGGGGTCCTACATCCACGGAAATCAGTAGAAGGCTTGAGCTGACAGGACTCAGGAAGTAAGGTCAAGACTCTCATCTGGTCACAGTTTATGGGAGGCTGTTACAGGGGGTGGATCTTCCTGATAAAAAGAAAGAATAAGGAGAGAGAGGGGGTTTTTTACCTTCTGTTTTTTTTTTAAAGAAACCCAGTGGATACAGTCCTGTCTCTATTCTTGAATTAAAATCTAACCCAGAGAACTAAAGAATAGTTAAGTATCACACAGATTTATCATTCTTCAGCTCTAGCCAAAGAAAAAGGAATGAAGGACATGCCAGATGTCTCATACTACTTCAAGTTGCTGTGAACCAGTTTGCCTGTATTCAGCTGTGCACAAGTCCTGCTCACAAGTCTCCTATTACTCACGCCAGTAACCAGCAGCATGGGACTCCCCAGAAGCCCCAACATCACCTCACAATAAGAGGACACATTATGGGAGAAGAAAAGCAGGTCTGTTCTCAGCTTACGTGCTATGTCAAGCACTAAAATATAAATAGCTCTCTGAGCAGCAGGGAAAACATGAAGGCTTCCTTGGCTTTGTGATTTGTGGTGGGATTTTCTTGTGCTAAGCAGTATGCAAGCTCTGACTGAAGCTCTTCCCACTGGCAGGGGGCATTCGGGCTGCTGCTTAGAGAGCAGCCCTTCCCTCGGCAGTAGCACTAACACTCTCTTTGTCCATCACCAGTTTCATGTAGCCTGTGAGAATTAAAATCTTTACCATTAACAGCCACTGCTCAAGCTTAGGAGAACCCAGCCTCCGGGTTCAAAAGGTGCAGGAGGAAATTTTCGCCTCCCTCACTACATTTTCTCTCATAGTACCCCCCTTTCCAAGACTGTCTGGACAGTGAGCTGCTATCCAACCTCCGGTTCCATCAGGAGACCACAAACATCTGAGCATTTCTCACATCTAGCGTGGAGCTCGCAGCCTCACATTCGTGCTCAGGTTTCAGGTGGGCCTGTTCCCCGCCTGCTCTTAGCATGTACAGCAAGCTTCATGCTCTTAACATTTCCCAGAAATTCAAAGTGACAGAACCGGAGGTATTGCAATCTGGAACTCTTAACTTTCGTAAACTGGTGAGAATACTGGAATGTGCATGTTCCTTATTTAACTGCTCCACCAGCTTTTCTTATATGCTGCTCGGCACAGCCGTTCAGGATACATATTAGACAACTAACATCTGGACTGAATATCTATTAGGACCATATGCTCTACTCAGCTACAGCATCATGTTGGAGATTGGGAAAATCCAAACCAAATGGAGATATCAGAAACTTTCAAGGGTCAAAAATAAAGTCATTTTGGTTTTCCCAGCCCTGATGAATATGGTATATTGGCCTGTGCTCTATGCCTCGTGCGAAAGTCTCATTGTAGAAATAACCTGACAAAAAAACAAAAAACAACTTGAGCGTTGTGGTTGAAAACAGATCTATCTTGATGATTTTTCCCCTGGTAAAGTTTTGAGTGAGGCAATACTCAATGCCTGTCTCCTAAATGAGAATGTACAGTGAGAGTCCCAACCTTCACTTTCCTGTTGATACTTTATGATGGTGTTTTCACTGTGGGTGTGATGGTTTCCAGTTTTGCCCCAATAGGATTCTCCTGGTTTACGGCCAAAAAGGTTACATGTGCCTTAAATGGTTGTGCCTGGGAATGTACCACTTACATAAATAGAAGCAGTGCTTAAATGCTATAAAACCCCATCAAGATAGTTGATGAAGCACGGCCTAACTCCCTCACTACTGAATAAGGAATTGAGAGTGCTGAACAGCTAAAACCGTTTTGTACACGAAAGCAAGAAAGCAGGAGTCCCTTTAACCAGCTTTGAGACCTGATCAGGAAAAATCAGATTCCCAGTGTCTCACAAATACCTCATGTAGAAGGAGACATCTTAGTGCATTTACAACGTTACAGGTAAAGCCCTCAGTCACCAGAGACCAACAGTGTTCTTTATATAAGAGCATTATTTGTACCTGCCCAAATTTCCTGTGACCACGTCAGGGAAAACAAAGACTTGACTGAGGCAAGGAGCAGAACTTAATCCTTTGGCTTTTTGATACTGCTGCCACTTCAGGTGCATGTGCTTTGGGGCAGTGCACACCTCAGTGGTGTCTCAGGCCCTAGATGAAGGAATTTCTCCCAACCTAGCTGGGGCACCAGGGGAACCATTGCATTTTATCTAAGTAATATCCATACTGTATTTTTCTAGGTCAAAATGGCAACCCTTCAAAATAACAAAGCCAAAATAATTTTGCAAGAGAATACAATTTCATTTTCCACTACTGTTTTTTTTTTGTTACAAAATGAAATAAGAGTCAAGAAACCTGTATTTAAAAACCTGACATAAAAAAATCCTAAACATCCTTTTTTAACAAGTGTTCTTGTTTTCTTAACAATTTAGATAGATGGAACAGGACAACAAAAGAGGAGAAAAAGAGTGCATAGGGTGGCTTGGAGGAGGAGAACTGGAAGAGCTGGATGACTGGAGCGACGGAAATGTGGGATTCAACAGTGCAATGCGCCTGACCATAGGCTGTAAGGACTCGGAGCAGCATCGCTGCTGTACTCTGGGAACTCATCAGCTGACAATGACAGTGGATAAGAAGGGCCTGGAGGTATTGGCTGGTCACAGGACAAGTGTGAGTCACCAGCACTGACCTGGCTTTGAGAAAAGCAGGAGTATGCTGTGGCAGGTGAGGCAAGGTAATTCCCCCAGAGATAAGGCAGTAGTAACAGCCCTGTTCAAGGCCAGGAGGCCTCACCAGAAGCACAGCAAACTCTTATCACCACCCATGTTCAGGAAAGATGAAACAGGTAGAGAGAAAGGCTATTAGGGCAACTAAGGAAGTGCGATCCTGAGGAACTTGGCCGGTTCAGCCCAGCAAAATGAAGCCAGAAGCGGACTGTGATGGTGGGCTGCAGATTCATGGGAGTGCAAAAGGAAAAAGAGGAATAAGCATCATGGAG
Source organism: Ibidorhyncha struthersii (assembly GCA_013398815.1). NCBI lineage: Eukaryota > Metazoa > Chordata > Aves > Charadriiformes > Charadriidae > Ibidorhyncha > Ibidorhyncha struthersii. Next base: position 309,355 of record VZSZ01005401.1, on the reverse strand, counting down.
GGAAATTTTTCTTTTTCCAATTGTGTTGGCAAAAGATATATAACAAGCAGTTAACTAGCCATAAATGAACATTAATGTTTTCTTCAGGGTGTAAAACTGAACTATGGTCTCTCAGCGAGAGAAAGAAATGCGAGGCTTGATAATCCTCCCAAAGCACTGACATCCTGATGAAGTCAACAACAAATTCCTGCCCTCCATTCCCATGTCTAGCTGCCCGCAGATTCAGGCAGATGTTACTGAGCTCCTTAGTTTCAACTCCTTGCTGAAGCCTTTTTTTTTCTTTTCTTTTTTTTTTTTTTTTAACTCTGAGGTCTAGAGACTTCGTTTTCTTCAGATGAAAGATTAGATTCTGTCAGTTCTGAGTACATATGTGGGCTGATCTGGCCTATGGGCCGTATGTTTGACACCTCTAGTATACTGTGTTATTGTACCCGGGGGAGGTGACGGGGACTTATTTATAGAGACAGTGTCTGTCAGGGGAAGTTATAAGTGCGATTTGTGTGGGTTAAAATAGGAAGAATATGTACTCTCTTAAGTGGACACTCCCTTGATTTTAGGCATGGTCAGGGTGAGTGCCCTTAATGAATCTTAACAGTTTTCAATTTATTACTTTTTTGTGGGAAGATGCCATATTTTTAGAACCCTTAAGTATATCTTTAAACTTGGAGAAATGACAAGTCCAGGGACTTCTGGGACACTTGAAGCAGATCTAACCTGTCATCTGTGCCGTGAGTAGCTGCAGACACCACTGCAGAGTTAGTACAAATGCTACCTCGCTGCAGGGGCGGTGCGCAGCACCCACGCAGCACAAGGGCAATTCAGAGCTGGGACTACCAAGGTTTTAGTCCTCCTAGCCCCCAAACCACACCGAGCCAGGCTCTTTCTTGCATGTTAGCTGCTCTCTCTTCCCGCCAGAGACATTAAAATACATGCAATGCCCTGCACAAGACTGATGTTTCGGAAGATCACTTCTTCCAAAATGGCTTAATATGAAATAAAAACACCCCTGGGTTAAGGAGGAGGAAAATATCTCCTGTTGACTTCGTGACAGGGGCCTGGGGCTTCACCTTGTCTTACTGCATCTGTTCCTGCTCTAATGTAAATTATTTGAGAAAGAAAGTTTCCTGATATTAGCATTTCACACATCACCGAGCACATTGCTGGTGCTTGAGAAATGGCCAACAAAAATAACTTCCTTGCAGGGTTTAAGTACGTAAGACTTAAAGTGGCCAATGAAGTTTTCAGACTCCTAACACTTCAAACAGATGAGCTCCAACAGTAAGCATACAGCTTAAAAACTTTAATCAAACACACTAGTTCACAGCAAGAGCAAGTAGATAAAACAGATGCAAGACTGCTAAACCAAGTCGTTCTCACATATGGTAACACCATCCTCTCTTAGGGGAAAGCAATGATGGCAAACAATGAAAATGCCCTTATTTAAAAAAATTCCTTAGTATGTCCAAACTGCCATCACTGTTTAATCTCAAACTTACAAAAACCAATCCCCTTGGTTAGGAGTCTGCTGATACTTTAGATAAAAAACACCCCAAACCTCAAAAACACCCACAATTTCTCCCTCTTCCCCTCCCAGTTTCCTGGAGTTGCTGCTTATGTAAGTTAGAGGGAGGGAAATTGCTCAAGAAGCTTGTCTCAGATTCTGGTTTCTAATACAGCACACTGGGACAGCATCCTTAAAGGTGGGGTCCAGATTGTGTTAGTCCATTGCCACAGGTTCCTAATGTTTCACCAGTGGTTGGTAATAGAGCTGGGACCTCCTGCAGCCTCTGCATGACAACCACAAAGCAGAACTGGCCCACTTGTACTTGAATTTCCTTTACGACTCCTTACATTTAATCAAAAGTTTTTTTTCTTTTTCTCATCTAGATTGGATGTGGCTCATGATGTCAGTGATGAAAAAGCCAATAATTCACCTCACTAGTCAGCCCTGCATTTTCTATGTTCATTTATTAAATTAAGTTCCAGCTGTTACTAACTATACGTATGCTCTCTCTTGTGTGTACACATCCATATACACCAAAACAGTAATGTTCATTAAAAGGTAGTACTGCTAGGGTTGCCACCTAACAGCCAGCTTATTAAGTACTGTTTTCTGACAAAAATGAAAGCTGTGAAATCAGTACCACCCAATGCAAAATTAGAGAAATAACAGACTGTTTTCTTAGGTACATACCTCAGCCCAGCAGCATTGGGTGGGGTGAGACTGCTCTCTCATGCCTGGTGAAAGTCTGCCCCTTTGGCTGTTACCATTAGTCCCCTTTTCCTCAGGCTTAAATGCATGCAGCAGAGGATTTTGTGGCAAGGAAAAGCTGTTGGCTCAGAGGACGGGTCCAGGGCTGCAGCACTAGCGCTAGAGGTGACAGCAGCCATGTGCGGGTGCTCCGCAAGGCTTGCTTCAGCTCCTTGTGAACTCTCTCCTCATGAGCAAGCTGAAGAGGCAGGTTTAAGGCTGCTTTGGCTTGCTGACTTTGCAAGAGGGAACACATAACTTCTGTTCTCTAGAAAACAAGGAGTCACTCAGTGGTGGTGAACTTAGGAAAAACCTGCTCCCTGATGCACTTTGGCTGTCTTATACCCCATGTTTTGACCACTTAGAAATAAAATTGGAAACTTCTTGGTTTAAATTGCAGGTGCCATTTTCAGGCAGGATCAAACCATGAGCTGGTGCAAACCGGGATAGCCGTATTGGCTCTCGGGAGGGGTCAGTGTGGACACTCCAGCTGAGGATCTGGCCCCTGATGCTGCGGCTATGGGGCAGCAGGAACCCCCCATGCCAGTGCGTACAAGGTACTGGCTGAACACATTACCTGGAAGATCACGCAGCTCTCCAGGCAGCAGGTTAGTAACAACTAAACCCAGAGCTCCTCCTGAAACCGAAACAATATCAGCTTTGAGCAAACAGTTGTCCTAAATGAAAATTCATCCCCTGCTAAATTTAACCAGGTTGCATGACAGCACATATGTGTTGATTTCAGAGAGGTTTTTGAGGCATGAGGGAGATCATAAATAGGCCCTAACATCTGAGAAAATTAGACAGAAAACACAGTTTTGCTTTCCGTTACACTTTTCTTTAGAATTCAGCTCAATGTCTGCTCTTCCTTAAATGTCCTGGCACACAGTTTGATTATTAGCACGGTTTCCTTCAGAGGGAATAGAAAGTGGAAAAGATTATTTTTATTTCAGTGTCATATACAAATTAATGGGAAAAAATTATTTGCAAAGTGAGAGTTTTTAACTTCTGCAAACTGTGAACCTGGCTGCCAGCACCCCAAGTATCGTAAACTCGTCGTGTGTTTGTTATGCTTGATGTCAGGCAGCCACCAGCTGTCAGGTTAGTCATCTCACGTGTGAATAACCACCCAAACAATGTGAATAGTGAACAACACAAAGCCAAAGACACAGCTTTTCTAACCATAGACCTGAAGTTAGGTGAGACCAGGATAGCTGGGCTGTGGTGGGGCTGTAACCTCTTCATGCAGCACTGCTGACCCAAGAGCAGAGCTTGCCTTCAGGTTGCAGGCTTCATCTCCAGGACTTACATCAAGCAGAAACAGAGCTGAAGGAAAATTTTTATGAGAGCAGGACTGAAAGAGGCTTTCTGTCTATCTCAGAATAAAGAGCCAGTTGATGCTAGATTGCCTGGGTGCGTGCTCTGGTCTCTTAGCACTGAAAAACAAAGCTCACAGTGCAATATTCTGTGGTTTAAACATGAGCTTCACCACACGCAGATGGGATGTAACACCATCCCCCACTGCCAATGACAGGACATGCCCTGAGGAGACAGGAGCAATGCTGAGAAGGTGCTGGAAGCAAAAGAAAGCTGCTGGCAGGTCTCTATCAAAACAGTCACTTAAGGCAGTCAGGTAGATGTACCATGATGCAGTTCCCTTTCCCATTCCTTTCCTCTGCTTGGCGTTTGGGCCTTGTGCATATAACCAGAGGCATTTCCACAGGGAAGGTCTTGAAGTGCACAGCTCATGGGGGTGCTCCTGGCCCGGGGAGCCTGCAGTCCCTAGTGAGAGCAGGGCTCCACTTCACCCACATCCTGACAATCGTCCAGCAGAGCAAACATCCAGCCAGAGCACGGATGCCATTTGTAGGTAATATTAACCTTTTTCAGTTAGAGTTATTTATATAACTTCTTTTCTGAAATTGAACGAGAGAATGAGAAAACCAGCCATTTTGAGAGTAATTGCAGCATATTGGTTTTATATCTGTGATTTACCCCAGATATACTAAATTGTTTGAAAACAGGAAGCATTGTGAAATCTTTGCCATCTACAAGTTTGCTTTTCCTCAAGCCGAAAAAAAGCAAAATCTCTAAAAAAGTTAAAGAAGTAAAAAATACGTTTCTAATAAGTGACTAATTATCATGATTTGAAAACATGCATCTGATTCACAAATCATTTTTCTGCTTCTTGTTGCATTTCTTTAGAAAGTAATGATGCAGATGGGAAATGTTGCACCACGCATTGCCTCCCCTTGTGCAACAGGTGATGAAGAAGCCAGAAGGTGATGCATCCAAAGCCAGCCTGTCTTGGGAGTGGACCATCAGCACCAGCACACCTCTCCTTCCTTTCCTTTTTGTCTCACTTAGCTTTTTTACCTATCGTTGGCAGGTACTTACCATTTTTCCTCTTCCCAGGGTACACAGAGCAAGCACTAATCAAGTAAATAGTGGTATTAAGTAAATGTTAATGTAAAATAACATCATTGACCTTGTCACTGCATAAATCTCTCCACTCAAAGTTGAACTGCATTTCCCTTAGTGTTGCCAAACATTATTTGTAACTGATAAAACACCCTCTCATCCACTCTGGAGAAACACACCAAGGCTTATAAAGCTATCTATCTCACAGTCAGTGTCAAGAAGACAGGGTCTGTAACTTTGTCACTAGGGTAGACTGCAGGTCCCATTTCAAATCCTTTATTCTAAGATTCTCAGATTTGAAGTCATTATTCTCAACAAAGCAGTTGATTTGTTTACAAATCATTAAATAAAGTAAGTAGAAGATGTAATTTTTCCTGTAGATTTTTGGTAACTTGAATTTTTTTTCTGCAGCTTAGATAGAAGCAATACATGTGTTTTATGTTTTCCCCAGGACGGAAGTCATCAGCAGTGGTACACCGGGGCTCCTAAATGCCACATACCATGCTCAGATGAACCCTCTGGATGCTCAGCACAAGACATTTTCCATATTTTGAAAGCTTTTGCTTTACATGAAAGTATTACAAAATTGGAAGGTGTGAGGCTGAATAAAAGTGCTCTGCTGTCCTGGGGATTTTACTGTCTCTTAGGCCCGGCTCTCGGGTCTCTGGAAGAACATTCAGGTCCTCCAGGTGCTGGAGACCATGGTGAAAACCAAAGGCATGAGGGGTGCTTGAGGACGCCAGGGAAGCAGCAAGATGAAGAACAAAGTTTAAAAGAAACGTGGCCTGAGAAGGTAAGTGAAAGAAAGGAGGGGCAGGGGACGGCATGGAGGTTTGGGATGCTGGCACCGGTGGATGATGTCCTGCATGCCCTGTCCCCTGGGTCCCCCTGGACTTGGCAGAGGAACATGATGATTGTGTTGGTGGGCTACTCAAACTGTGCAAAAATGTTTTCCTTTTACATTTTGTGCTAAAACTGAAAAAAATGGCCTTTAATATATGAATTTCTGGCTAACTTTCTTGGGTTAGCAGGATCATTTTTTTTCTTTCCTTTTACATGCAAAAATACTTTTAAACTTTTATCTCTGTATATAAACTATTTTCTTCCTCTTTCCTCATAGCCTCAAAGAAAGTTTCATCTGCCATAGAAGCACAATACCTGTGCTAACTATCACAACTGCTAAAACCCACAGAAAACTTTGCAAAAGCTATATCTTGGAGGATATAGCCAGACTAACAACTTAAGTCCATGCAGGAGTATGTCTGGATTATATACAAATAGAGCATAAAGTCAAGCTGAGCTAGACTGAAAATGGTACTATTTGGGAATATGAAATTTCCCCATCTGTTTCTATCAGACATGGCTGAGTTGATGCTTCAGCATCCCCAAAGGAATGTCTCTGTTCAGGGGACAATGTTTTCTACTCAAAGCTTCTGAATAGTCAGATTTTAAAATTTAATTGAATTTCATTTTTTAAGGAAAAGTCCAAGTCACAGATGGACCCACTAAAAAGAGCTGAAACAGTTTTGATGGGAAAAAAAAAGAACTCAGAATCCCACAGATAAATCAGATTGTGCAGGAATCATGCTGACTTGTGCTTCCAGACTTTCCTAGAAATGTCCAGCCACTAATAAGAAGATCTGGCCAGTCTCTCAGGATACTCAGGGTTCAAACTCTCTGATAATGGGTAAGGGATATTTACTCAATACACTTCATCCCTTAAACCAAGATAATGCTCTTGGCAAAGAAACATGTTCAAGTCTAAAGGGAGTGGTCTCCATCTCCTTGGGTTCTATATAAAGAAAGGGGAAAAAGAATAACAATTTACTCCTCCCCTGGGTCAAAATCTCAGTTTACCCCAAGAAAACTTATATACTTTCCATGCAATGTAATTACTAGTCAGCTGAGAAACTTGGAATGAAGGAAAGCAGATCCATACATTGGCAAATTCATGTAGTCCCTCAGCTTTGAGGGATGCCAACAAATCCATTACTGCAACAGTATTTTGCACCGAGAGAGTCCCACTTCAGGATTTACAGGCTTAATATAAGCAACTTAGGCTGGAAAGGAAAAAAAAAATCCCCTCCCATTCACTATTTCCAATGGAAAATGATTTTTCCCCAGTGAAAAGTAAATTGCTGAGAAAATGCAATTGAAATGATTAAAATTGCTGAAGGTTTTCCTCTTAATTTTGTTCCTGTCCTTCTCCCCCCAAAATTCCCACGATAGTCAATGTCAAAAGATTTTGCTTACTCTTGAATTCCTCCTCCCAAATCATAAATATTTATCACGTGAATGGGGTCCTTACAAGTCTCTCACATCTGTGAAAGAATGGAGTTTGCTGCAGGATTTGACCTTGAAAATCTTCTCCAGTCTCATTGACAGGAGCCAATGCTATTTTTCCTTTTTAATAGCCTTGGAAACTTGTGCCAGACAGACAGAACAGCCAGACAGACCACACGCAGATTATTAAAAACAGTTAAGGGTGTGTGATTTTGGTATAGGGACATAATGGCCACTACATTGTGGGCAAATGGGAGGTCATAGGGCAGGAGGGGAGATCGTTCATTAATGAACATAAATACTGAAAGGACATTGGAACATGGTTAATTCAACATAAAAAGCCAACTTCTTCAGCTAGAAAATGGAATCAATTGTCTGAAGTAATGGAGGAATTAGAAAACACCATCAACCTTTAAGTTTTGGATTCCTAAGCAGCTATTAGACTTGGATGTCAGAAAAAACATTACCGTAGTGCCTAAAAAGCAAGAGGCCAGATTGTATGAACTATCACCATCTCTTCCACAAACGCTTGTACTGAAATAACTGAAGTGCCCATAGCCCCCCCACGCAGACCTCTGCCATAAACACACACTATACAACGTACACAGATAAATACCGAGGTTCTGTTTGTGCTGGACACTTTAGCACTGAAGAAGCAACACAGCCCAAGGCAGGGACTGGACCAGGAAGCAAGAGGCAACGCTGCTTTGGCCAGCTCTGATGTGAGAAGCAGGAGGAGGCATTTTGTTTCCCTGCATCTGTGCTTTCCTCCTCCGCATCTTCTGTTGAATCTGTAAGAGTGCCCGGTCACGGGGCTTGCAGCAAGGACCTGACTCACATCCAGCCTTCAAGACAGGCATGGGAAGTGCAGAAACTTGCACACGCATCTTCCCTTCGCTCCTTTGACTGTCATTGACCTTTTTTAAAAAAAAAACAAACAACAAACTCAATATCAAAATCGATGACTCTAAGGGCAGCCAAAGAAGGTGGGAATCTCAGCCAGCTGACTGAGATGGGTTTGCTCTTATTCTTGTTGAGGAAAAGAGACAATTACTGACAGTTTCAATGTGTGTTGGATTATCATTCAGGGATGAATCTGACTCCCCATGTTAAATTACCACTAGCCAGTGCACAGGCCCTATATAAAGATATCAACAAAGGGGACTGCCCAGTCAGAGAAACCTTCCTGAGAAGTCACCTTGCCAAGACCAGAAAAGAGCATGCAAAAATACCTCAGGATTTGTGTTGATGCTTGGGGCACAGAAAGAATCTCTGGGTCTGTATGATTGCTGTGGCCCACTGAATTCATCAACCAAGAAAAGGGGAAGTCGGCAAGTCCTGCAGGACGGAGGACCCCCAGGTCCTATAGCCAAGGAAGCTGACCTGGCCAGGAAGCCCACCACCTGCCCCTCCTTTACCAGAGTCCCCCCCTCCTGTCCCTTTATCTTCCCATAGATGTTTTGATAAAAATAAGAAAAAAAAAAAAAGATGTCTTTGCCAGAAATTTCCTTGGTTTCCCAAGGCTGTATGGTGAAACAGAAAAGACATTTTGGCCAGGTTTCCTCTTTCGTCTCACTTCTCTGACACACAATAGAGTCCCATTCTGGTGACAGGAAGCGATTACTCATGGTATCTCTGGCAAAGGAACATTTCCATTGAAAAATGGCTTTTGGAAAACTCACTTGTTTTCCATTGGCCTTAAAAAGACCATTGACTGAAAAGGCCTCTCCATTTGAAATCCTGGTTTAAGGTCAGGAGCCTTGTCTGAATTCACCAGCATCTCAGTAGCACTGAAGGAGAGGACAGTTTCCCAAGGATGATTTGGGCTGTTTATCACTTCTTTCATTTGCCTTCCCCAGCCTACCACATCGTCTCAATCACACCCAGCCAGCTAACCCAAATACAAGCAGCTAAATCAGATCAGCAGCTGTCTGTGCATGAAAGTCCAATCCCAGAGAAAAAAGAAGAAAAAAAAAGGGCCTTAAGTATTCTTCAGGATGCAAAAAATGGGCTTGTATCACAAAGCAGAAGAAATATTTTCCATCACCACAATGAAATATTTATTAATAGCAGACACTAAATAATCTAGTACAGACTTGTTCACCAGAGTGCAGATTTTAGCGGGAGTCTCTGAAAACCAAAGCCCATTTAATTGTAATGAATAATAGCACAGATTTCCTATATTTGGGCTCATATTTTGCAAAAAGCGTTAGCAAGTAAACATGGATATTCCCAAACTATGAATATTTAGTTAAGTTCTATTCTGATGTTTCTTGTTCTGAATATTACTATATGAATTATTAAATTGCAACCAATTTTCATAAGGATGAATTTTTTTGTTTGCAAAAATTTCTTCTTTCTTCCACCTGAAGCTAAATCCACTACACATGGAGACAACTAGAGGCAATATATTCTTGAAAAGGAACGTAAGATCTGAGCCAAAGCATGTATCGGATGAAAACCATAAATACTACTTTTGTTCAAGTGTCATACACTCATAATGACTTCAGACAAATTAAGATTTTTACTAAATGGCTTACTAGTATTAGAAGTTCACAAGTAGAAATTGGTTTAGTTGAGCACATACTGCTGACTGAGCATTTTCACGTTATTTACACCTCATGTTTGACAAGAAATACGAAAAAAAAAATCCCAAACGCAGGGTGTAGGGGACAGGGAAGGAGAGGAGAAACCAAGTGCTCTCCACACCCATGTCACTGCACTAGGAGAGGAAGCCCCGTCACGGCACCGAGGAGCCCAACTCACAGTGGGGGGCGGCGGGGAGGGGGGGAGCCAAGAACACATGCCCAGGTAGAAACCCACGGCCTGCACTGAAATACCAACCTTCCTTAAAACTCTCCCACTCTTTCTTTGCTTTGAGACTGGACACTGCTGGAGGCAGCGACTCCTCCCTGTGGGTTTGTTTGAGACCCAAGAAAATTATTAAGGCCTCACAAGAGCATCATCTATGCTCACAGTGGGTTTTAGGGGTGCTTATGCTGCAGTGGCACTACTAGCAAAGAGACAGGTAGAGAACAGGCCTCCAGCAGCTGAATTCTCTGTGGGGAAAGGAAGGGGATAGTTTAAATTTACATTAAAAAAGTGTTATCTACAGTGAGCATTAAATGATGGTCACAACAGAGGTGTAAAAATGCAGAGGATTAATTAACATCAACACCATTTCACATAGTCAGCTATTTGCACTCCTGCACCCAGAACTATCCCTACAATCATCACGCAGGCACAGCGGAAAGACCTTTTACTGCTGTAGGAAACATTTTTCTAATACTGAGGCTATACAGGGAAGGGAGAAAAAGGAGATACATGTGCCTCTATCTGCAATTTCCCCATGCCAGGCTTACTGCTCAGGCCTGCGGGCACGTACTGATGCTGCCAAGTGGTCAAGCCTTTGCTGCTGCTGCTTGCACGGCAGTATGCATAGCATCACTTACAGCGTTTCATGATTTATTTCTTTTAAAAAATGACACTATTTGACAAGTACCTAGTGACAGTGGCAAACCTATTTAACCACTCTACTGCTGAGTTGTGTTGGAAGCTTAGGCTAAGCTCATAGGTACCTTACAGTTGTCCTGCCTATTTTAACATGCCATACACAAAGCTGCAAATCAGCCTGACAGCAGAGAGAAGCCTCCGATTAGACAGCAAACTTCACTTTCTGTCCTTTTTAAGTGTAACATTTTCATTCTCACACATGTGCATGCTCATTTGGGAAACATCTGACTAGTTCTGGCATCATATTTGGACACCTTAATGTGTGCATCTTCCTCACGGTCTCATAGCACTGAATAACACATGAAGCTGCATTTATCTAGAGGTCTGCTCAGTTCGGCCTGGGCGAGTGAAGAGGCAGATATTTATTTACAGCGCTGCCAACAGGGGTGAGATCCTGACGGCCTGGTACAGGGTGTGTGGTTCCTGACTGCAAGCTCAGTCGTTGGTTTTAGTGCAAGTCCTCGCAGAGCGAGGGACTGACTGCTAAGCTGGAGCCGATGCTGGTCCCTGTCTTTGAGCCTTGCAGAGGTCAGCACTGCTGAGGGCAACCGAAATGGTTGCCCTTTGCTCGCACTTCTCCCCTGCTATCTGCAAAGCAGTTGCATTTAGAACAATAAACCACAATGCCTGTGTGATGTTTGTCAGCAAATACTGGCTTTCAACAGCAAGTTTCTAGTGATAAGCACAAATTTATTTGACAAACCGTGTCCTGTCATAGAAAGAAAACCAAACTCTTCCTGCAGAGGAAAACCATCCTTTAATGTTAGATAGCTCAGTTAGGCCTGCATAGCCTTCTTTTTCCCTTATATTGATATACTCTGCAAGAGGTACTGGGAGTAAAGTGATAGCTGGGTCATTCCTACAGCACAGAATAGATTTTGAATGGAAAATCCCATCATTTTCTTGTATAAACAAGTCCAAAATGCATTTAGAGGATAGGTTTGGGGTTTTTCAGCTTGCAAGAGGGTTTTAATTTTTTTTCCTTGCCACATGAACTGCCAACTAAACTGAGAAGCAGAAATCCTAAATAAAAGTTAAAAACCAACCACCAACTGTTTAGAAACCGAAAAAGAAACTCTACTAGGAAATCAGCCCTTTTAAGACAGTGTTCCAGTAAGATGCCAGGGACAGGTCACTTGGTTGTCTCATTGGAATAACCACATTTTAGGTTTTCAGAGCAAAATATATGAGGTTGGGCAGCCAAGAGGGTTAGTACAGGGCTCAGATTTTAACACAAACAAAGGGTAATCTGGTCTGGCGCAGTCTGGTCACTGCAGCAGTGTATCTGAAGGTTAGGTTTTATGTTTATTAGCATCATCCAGATGGCGTTTTATGTCCTTAATAACTTTGTCCCTGACTAAGCCATGAACCTACTGTTTGACAAACACCGTAGGAAATACCCATCAGCAGAAAAGCCATTTTGTAATGAGGGGTAGAGCCAGTATGTTTAAGATGCCTACAATTTACTTCTGTGTACCTGTCACCTTTTGCTGTGTACACTTAACATTGTAAAGTACTTTAAGCAGTCGTCCTTAAGTGAAGGGGTCTGGACAAATGAGTTCAGTACATTTACTGACTCCTAGAAGCCCTGGCAGCTCCTCCCAGCGTGTCATGGGCTCCTCCTTGGCTGCTCACACCCTGGCCCCTCTGCGTGCTCGGACCCACCAAGGAAGGAGGGTCCGGGCTTCAGCAGGGCGCTGGGGCTGGCTCCCATCCCCTCCACGTGCTTTGCACCATGCCAGGCAATTCACACCAACAATCTTGAGCTCAGAGGTTATCAGCAAGTTGGGGCAAAACCACCTTTTTCACAAAACTGTCTTCACAACACAATTTTCTCTGCTTGCAGAGCGCTCTGCAATCCCTGAGGGGAACATCTTCTGTACTTCATTAGCAGAGATATCTATCTCCGACATGTTGTCCCAAACACCGTATGCCTCACAGAATCTCCAGGATTTACTGTATTTTGATGACAGTCAGGAAAGCGCCACTTCTAATTAGTGGGACTTGTGAGTTTGTGTGAAAAACTATTTTAGTTTCTGATTGTTAAAATAAAACGGCTGCTGACACTTATTTTAGCAAGACTGCCCTTACCCCATAGGACAGCTCAGCAACCCAGGAGCTTCATTCAGCACAAAAGGTCTACACATTTTTCACTTTCAATCTTTCACTTTCAATTCTTCCTAGCTGCAAAAACACAGGGTCAAAACATTCCCCTGAAATGAGCAGGAGTTCTTGCATGTTTGCAGAGAGCAAAGGCTTGAGCGCAGCCCGTGCCGGGATCTGGGGTGGGCAGGGCAGTCCACTGTGCGCAGCCCCCCGCACAGCTCCCCTTGAGATATGAACGTGCGCACGCTCATGGTGGCTTGTACAGTTGTGTGATTTCATACCCAGGCAGCCTTGTGCGTAAATGCCTACATGACATTTAAAACCCGAGCTGTGGCCAGCTATCATATACGCGATCAAACGTATGGATAATGAGTTTAAACAATCCAGGAGACTCTACATACTTGTTCCGCTGGTTTACTGAACTAATTTAAGTTAGATTGGTTCAGCCTCATGATTCAGACAAGACCAGAGTGAATGTTAGCAGCACTTTTGGTGTTTCATGACACAATTTATTTCGAATTAAAGCAACTGGAACAAACCTTGTGCTCAGGGAAGTATGTATGTATCGCTGTTGAAGCAGACACTGGCAGTAGTGACATCAGCATGTTTTTTTAAGCATACGTTCGTCTTTTGCAGGGATATTTTGAGACCCTAAAAATGTCACTACAGAACTGTCCCAGTTTTTGATTTTGAAAATGTCACCTGTGTCATCGTTGGAACTGGGCTGTTATTTCCAGAACTAACCATTTGGGGAATGGTTTATGTGAAACCTAAACCTTAGCACCATCTCTGCAGCGAAAGAGAGAAGGCAAAAGTGCTGGCGCTCGCACTGGCGCTGGAGTCATCCAGGAATTGGCTGGCTTACCTCAGGCCAGCCTTTCACTTGCCAGAATTCAGAAATTCACATTTCTTTTCAAATTTGCTATTTTCTTTAGGCATTCATTTTGAACGTGACCAGCTGTTCTCAGAACAGGGATCTGGAGCCATATTCTGTATTTTTAGAGCAGGCATCTTTCCTGTTAAACAGAAAGATGAGAAACTCCAAATTAGAATATGGTTAGGAGGAACAAGAAAATTCACAAGTGCAAAGCTGCTGCTGTTCACCCAAAAGGCTTGCAACAAATATGCAGGGCGACGTTTCTGATACTAACAATGGTTTACCTGAAACAGGAGCAGAAAAGAAGCCAGGGCAACCACAGAATGAACAAGTAGCTTACTGGGAGCCTAAGCATTCGGTGTCACGATCAGCTGAAGGTACCAAAAGCGGCAGCTCTGCGCCTGGTACAGGCTCCTGCTCATCCCTTGGGCCAGCACCAGCACTGACACAACTATTTCAGGCACTAGATCAAGGATATCATCAACCTACAGACTAACCTGGCCCAAAAAATCCAGTTTTGGACAGACTGAGTCACTCGGCTGCTCCACAGTGTGTATACTGGTGCTGTCACAATGACTGGAGTGGTACTGGGAAGACAGGGATGGGCAGTATGACTAGCAACAAAGTGGCAGCAAATGTGCAACCTGAGTGAAATTACCATGCATTTCCAACAGCAATGGCAATAACAAAACCTGAGCTCGCAGGGCCTTGGGCTGCAAGCTGCTAGTGAGGTATTGCAGGTACCTGGGCTGTACAGCACAGCTTCTCCAGGTATACTCATCCTCTGCTGCCTGGTAACACATGTGTTCATGCCACATCCTTTCCATCTGTCAAAACTGACAGAGCCTTTCTGCTTTAACCAACCACATATATTCCTAAAACTTGTAGGAAGTTAATTATCCTTGAGGCCTTTACTGCTTCAGCTGATTTGGTTGAGGACAGCCAATAGCTTCCACTGCCTTTGAACGTGGTAAAAAGTACACAAAACAACGTTACTAAGCAATCCCATATCCTTAACAAATCATCCAACAGAAGAACCAGAACAACACGTACACTCCTCACACCCCACAACACCAAGCTTAAGGGAAATGTATTTAGAAGACCATGCCTGGAGCACTGTCTCCAAAATGCCTTTGTCTTGAGTGGTCACTTCCCTTAAGAGGTCCTCAGCTTCTTTGGAGGTCAGCAATTTCATGCTGCTTTACAGCCGGGAAGCTGAAGAACAAAGGAGGAAGACACTGAGTGACTTCAGCGACCACTAGAGGATTGAGTTTGTTTCCTCACCCACTAGGTAGCGCCACCTCTTTTTAGTTTATTTCTGTGTTGTCCATCTTAGAAACTTAGAAAAAAACACAACATAAGCCCAAAACATTGAAATATTAGCTCATTCCTATAGGCAAGCCTCATAAGATCATCTACAGTTGTTCATGTTCCTAATTCTCACCAAGTTAACCAAAATTTCAAAATGTTACGTTTTTATAAAGCCCTATGTTTATCAGGTGACTGCACATGCATCTCCTATCATTTGGCCATTGTTAAGTATTTCCCTTTTAGAGGAAAGCTTTGGTTTATTCCACATGGCCATGTTTCTGAAATGAACGATTTAAATTTATAGCAAGGTAAGTTGAAAAGTTTCACTCATCCACTCCATGCTGTCAGGTTATAAAAATCCAGTTTAAATGCTCTGTGGGAGTCTTTATCCCTAATTAAGCATTTAACTGAGGGAGTTTATCCCTCCTCAGTGGAGGTAGGACCCTTCCATGTTCTGCTCCAGAATGAATTGCACCGAGCAGTCCAACTCGGAGGAGATGCTTTAAAGGACCTGGCTCTGCTTCCTCCTCTCCAGCCCTTGACCAGCAGCATGAGTAGGACCCTGTCAGCAAACAGACAATGTGTCCCACCTCCCACTTGAATCCAAGCAGCCATCTACCCTGCAATCACAGAGTGTATAACCCCCTTTTTTACATGAACTCAAAGCCCTTCAAAGGGCCTTCATTTAAGAAGGAAGAAACTAAAATATTCAAAGTCGTATTTCAACAAGAGAGCACCACGCATTTTCCCAAACTTCTTCCAACTCTTGGCTGTAGGACAACATTTTAGATGAAGGTGAAAGAAGGTCTGTCGTGCAAGTGGATGCCTATTGTTCCCCGTGTCATTCAGAAGAGATGGCCACTTGCAGCAGTGAGGGCTTTTCACACAGCATACTATACTATACACTACTCTCAGTCCCAAAGAAAAACATGGGCTCCAGTGAGTAATCCTGTGATAAAACTGAGTACATTTACTTTATGTTTGTAATTCTAAAGATGAAAGGGTATGAAACACGCTTGGCTTGTTATTAGGAAATGCCTTGTTAGCCACTTTCTTTTGAATTCACTCAGTGCCATTTGTAGAAAAGCCATTTCTCCCCAGGAACCATTTCTTTTCAGATGGCTTTTTTCCCTGCTTCCCAGCAATTTCTGTTTTCAGAGTAATGAAGACCAATGTGGTTCTCTTCTACACCATTTCACTACATTTACATTTTTTTTAATAATTGATCATATCTCTGTAATTTTATACTTTTATTCTAAAACATAGGATACATACAGTCACTACTCAGCATGGCCAGTGAATTATGGCTTATTTGGGATTTTAAACACAAAGATTATAAAAGCGTTGGTTAAAGTGCTGCCAAGTGAACTAAACTTAGTGTTCATGGTATCTGGCTAAATATATGTTTTTTAAGTAATAAGAAGGAGTTGTTATTGAAACTGCAATCATCTTTCACAATAAATGCTGTTTTAGTTGAAGGTTTCTGTACAATAAAGTTATACCAGTACTTGGGTATGGTGTACTTATAATTAACACAAATATAGCGAAAACATACTAATGTTTCTTAAATTGCATTTTTTTTGTTTATGCTAATGCAAAGAATAATTTGGTGTGCCCTCATGCACCAAAGACTTATAAAGACATGGCTGATTATTAGACAAAGATGTCTACTCAGATGTTATTGGCTTGGACAGTTGTAGGCAAGAGAATTATCAGATGTAATCAATGTATTAAAGAGGAGGTAAGGCTCATAGACTGTTAATAAGGAAAGGCTTGGGGGCTAAATGATGCTGCTGCTGATATTGTTTAGACTGAGATTTCCTAGGTATATTCAAAGCCATGTATAATACAGCCTAGCTGAACACTCCTGAAACCTGCTGAACTCATGTGAAATCTGCCAGGATGAAAGTTTTGCAAAATGAGCAACTAGCATTAAATTTCAGACACATGTATTCCAATGGAAAAATAAGCTTTATCATGAGATCTAAAAGCAAGGCTTATAAGCATTTAAAAATTGAAGTTTTTTTTCTCTCTGCTGTAACTAAAGGCAATCAAAAAAACCACCAGATTTTTACTTTTAAATATGTATCTACACATTTAAATAATACACATATAAATATAAAATCTATATATTAAAAATATATACTACTTTCCTAAGCATATCACAGTGACAAAGTACTTACAGTAACAGGCTTGCCTACTGTATCAGGAATGCAATAAGGAAAAGTTAAAAATAGTCCATTTATATGGGGGAAAGATTGAACAGAGTTTGAGATTAAGAGAGGTTGAAGGCTTTTTTTCCTCTTGCATACAAAAAAATATCTAGCTGATTTTTTTTCACCAAAAGTTGAACTTCAATTCAAAGCGTCCTGCAAACTGCACTCATGTATTTTACTAAAATCATGTCACTCATCCTGGTGAGATCAATGAGCCATTAAATACATAAATAACTAAAGGATCAGGAGCCTACATGGCTATTTATTGTACTACCTTCTGTGTCTTTAGGGTTTATAAGACCCTATCCTGCTTTTGTACAGCAAGGGAATTGGTTTCCTTATTACATATCTTCTCTTTTTCAGGGAGAGGCACTGCATGCATGCATGCATGCAATTAAAGCCTTGAAGAAGGAACAAGTCTTTCCAGTGAAAGCAAACTGGGGTGTCCTGCTGTCACCCTCAGAGTACCCCTTCAGACCCCCAAATACAGCTAGCATTCCCAGAGGAGCATTGCACAGTTGTGCCCAGACAGAGGACTGATGCCCCTTCTCATAGGACATTTCCAGGCAAATAAGGACAAGATGGGTGCAGCTGGGCTGGGGACCATGCAGGGATGCCAGTCTTCCCACTGAGGATGAAGCTGCAGGGTCTGTCCCAAGATTTCTCTGCCTGCTCTGGCTCTGCCAGAAATGTTACTTCCCATACAACATGAGGAGGAGGAGACCGCCCTGCTGCCCGCGCAGGTGCAGGCAGGCGAGGGACAGAGGGAGCGAGGGAGGAACCCACAGATTTGTCCTTCATCCCTGACTGCTCCATGGCTGAAACATATGAAAGTGTCAAACCCAAAAACGTCAGCACAGCGCCTGACATTTCAGAAATACAAGTCTGTGAAAAACTCTGATCAACTGCCTCCAGGGAGTCTTCAAATGTGGACCCCATTCAAATGGGGTGGTTTGTGGACACAGGATGGAGAACACATCTAGCACATGAAGTGTTGCTTGCCCATTGTCTCTGGGAGTGCCTGATGAAGGGGACGCCTTGGGGCCACATGCCTTTCCTTGTCCCACTTGCTTTCCTTGCCTGCATCCTCCCTCAAAATGCTGCAGGGCAACATTGCCACCTGACATCGCCTGACACCCACCCAAAGCCAGCTGGTCCCTTCAACTCTTTGGGCTCAGACTAAACCTCCTTTGGGAGGCTGCCCCAGCTGAGGAGCAGAGTTGGTGGGATGGCCAGTGGAGCCTCCCTGAGACCCTCACGTGAGTCATGGACAGCTGTTTGATTCGGTTCAGCATCACATTAGAGCTGGTCCAGCTGCCTCAGTCAACAAGATTTCTCACCGGAAAAAGGTGATTTTTAGAACTTGAAACTTTTTCATGTGAAAATGGCAGTTTTGACAAAGGCCTTTCATTCTGTGATGGAGATAATCAAAATGAGAAATCTCATCTTGAATCAAAAAGAAAAGAAATGGAAAACTGAAACTGTTACACTTTCTGTTTTGACATTTCCCATTCAAAACTCCTCAGAATCCTTTCCCTGCTATGTGAAAATGTTCCTTTTCTCTTTTTTTTTTTATTTGTTTCACTGGGGGAAAAGAATTTGGAAATGCTGACATTTCTTGCATGAGATATTTCAAGCTTTATCTAGAGAAGTTGTGCCTACAAGTACACTGAGTAAGGCTTTGTTCCTTGCACCCCACCCCATGAGTATTTTAGAAGCCTTCTTGGAAAATATAAAATTTAAATAATGTCCTTCTAATATTAAAAGCGAAGTTAATGGGTTTAAAATCCAAACACTTTTCTGGGATTCCAAATATTAAAAGGTAACGAGATTTAAAACCAATTTCACAGCATAAAGCCTTCCATAGAAAATGATAGACCAGCTGATACAACTGGCAAAATTCACACTTTTAATTAAAATGATTAAACACAAGAGACCCCATTGCCTGTTTTATGTATAAAACAACAACAAAGTAGAGATTTATGAAAGAAATATCATGTTTCTGTGTATCTTAAAGGAAAAGCTGAGAATTGAATTTAAATTGAGGATTTTTATGTGAGGTGTTGATACTCTCTCTTTCTCCAAACTACTCGTACAAATCTGAGACTAGCCCAACATTCAAATTTTATGCTATCAAAGGCAATCTGCTGTTATACAGTTCTTCTGTAAAATCTATCTATGTATATACACTGGAAGTCTGGGTTCATTTCAGTGATATTCCAGCAGTAAATACAACATGAAATTAATCTTTTTCTCAATGGTCAAAGGTATTCTTATTGCAAAACAAATCTCTTCTGAAATATTACATATCTTTACTGTGGTCTTTTACAACAAATGTTACATGACAATGATTTGCCATATTTTATAACGCAGAACTCCTCTGAAATAAGTAAAGAGCTTTCACAAAGAGATTGAGAGGAAAATACGTTTTTAGTAATATTAAATGTATTTATAGAATATTTTATACTCAGGTTCCCTGCAAAAAAAATACCATATTCTGTCTATAGATCTTCCTCTTAATAAGCTCAGCAGAGACGTCTTATTCATTTCCTGGGAAACAACACTCTTTATAAGAATTATTTGTAAATGCAGTTAAATTAACATCCTCAACTGCTTTTACTCCACAATCATGAAAATAACTACATCCAGAATCATTTCACTTTAAAAAAGTCATTTTAGTCTAAAGTTTGGCAAAAAAATAAACTGAAATGCTTAGAAATTTACATTTTTGTCACTCCATAAATCAAAACTTACTTTACATATTAGAACAATTTTTGTGAGAATTTTGGATCTGAGCTGATAACCTTTTGCCAAGTTTTAACAAAATGCAAATTGAAACATCTGAGATATTAAACAGACAATCGAGGTTTATGGTTACATCATAAGATTATTGCCCAGTAACACTGCATACTATGGCCCCAATTCTGAAACACTCACAGGCTTTATGTATGCAAGCAACCCTTGTGAACACAAATATAAGTGCTAATATAACCTCATGGCATCGAGAACACAATGTTGTATCAGCAATTGACATGCAAACTGTTTTGCTAAGGGAACATTCCTCCAAAAGATGTAGGAGGGTGTATGTGTGGAAAAGGGCAGCAAACGATGGCAGAAGCTTAATTATAGTACCACTAATGGCAGGAATACAGCGTTGAAGACAGCCAGCAGTGTTAGCTCAGAGCAGCTAGAGAGCATACAGGACCAGGTCCCTGGCTTGTGTAAACTGGAATGGGCTCACTGGAGTCACGCTACATGGATTTTTACCAAATCAGGATCTGACCCATATCTGTATAGGCTGTATAAGGAAAAAAAGCCCACTGGCTGACAAAGAATGAAGACTAAGGACTCTCTTTGTAGGTCACCAGCTCCTGGCACTAACGTCTTCTCCCTTAAAAGCCTGCTGTAGATGAACACCATAATGCAGACCTTATGTAGTGCTGAGGGAAGTGTTAATTAATATCTTCAATCGCTACGTACTACAGCAAGATAAGAATAAGTGGCTTGCTGGACATAAAATCTTTCCAGACACTGTATGTAGACTCAATTACAGCCGTTGCCCACTCCCACACCTCAGAGGCAATACTGATGTGTTCCTGTTCACCCTGGGACTTGCATTCACAATAGCCTCCAGGAAGAGTTAAGTGTGCAAACCTTAATGCATTTATGTTTCATATTAATTCATCCTTGGCCTCTGTGAAAACTACAAATTTCTGACAACAGAGAAGTGGCTGTTTTAAATGGATTGTTGTTAATAACAAGGGGTAAGCAATACTTAAACAGTAAGAAATGACAGATTTGAAGAGAAGGGATTCACCTGATGCTCAGAGATACACCAATACCGAACCCAGGCCCTCAGAGAGAATGACCAGCATGGGACCTTCGGGTGAGGTGGCACTGGTTTCATGAATGGGGTGAGGTTCCTCCTCCCTTGGTGTCCAAAGCAGAGGAGGCAATGGTAAGTCCTTTGAGGGGGTCCACAATATATTTACAAGAGGGACGCTAAGTGCTAAGAAAACAGATGCACCACAAACAGTTCACCGTGAGGTTACTAACCAGTGGATGCCCCCAAAGTCTTGTTGTTCAGCTCTTCTAACCAAATAAATTGAGACTAAATTGTAGGCTAAGCTTTCTCTGGTAGAAAAATGTTCCCACTCAAATTTCACTGTTCTAATTGCAGAAGCTAGAAATAAAAATACTTTCATTCAAATAACTAGCATTCAAAACACTTTCAGCTGGACTTTGCCTCCCAAAAGAAGCAAAGACACATGAAGGATGTTCTGTATTATCATTTTTATTGGAGTTATGGGCCAGGACCCCATAGGTGCTCTCCTACCACAAACCAAAGATGATTATCCCTACTTCAAATCATGATATTTTATTACAACAGTTTATAGTCCTTATTTAATCATCTCAGCATGTACTGCATGGAGTCTGCAGTGGAATCAATTCATTTCTAGCAAGTATTGGGCCAAATTGTGCTTTTACTCCCTGGAGGAGGGGTGGGGGTAAAATATACCGAACAGCTGGGGCCACCCAGTAGTTCAACTAGGCACTCTGACAGCAGCAACAGCAGATACAAGCAGAAAACATCTTTAAAGAGCCCTCAATTCTTCAGCAAAGCCATAATTATATTCTGAACATTTTTGCCATAATTATTTTCATCCAAAAATTTGCCCAAAAAATTCATCGTGAAAGGCGTAGAAATCTACATTTTTGACACTCCATAAATCAAAAGCTTATTTTACATAGCAGAACCAAATTGCAGTATATTTTACCTCAACCGTACTGTCTTTTAGCATTACCTGCTCCATTTCCAGACTTAAGAATTTTTACATACCCTTCCAATGGTCCTTCTCAGAATTTTTTAAATTCATCATTCTCTTCATTAAAACATATAAAATATAATTTCTCAAAATCTACTGCCTTGAAGCACAATGCGGTCCTAGGGCTGAACTAGCTCAGTTTCTACTATGATATAGAGCAACCTGGGACCACTCACCAGCCACTTCCCATCCCTCCAGGTTCTTATTGAGCTATACCCCACAGGTTAGCAATATTCCCTTCTCATACCAAAGGTGCAGTAAACCCTTTGAGAACACACCCAAGCTGCAAATGAGTGCAGACTTGACTTCCAGACCAGCCACTTCATCCTGGAGGGCAGAAAGGCTTCCCCTGGGAAGGATACGTTTAGGAGTATTCATTCCAAGAGGGAGGGTGAGCAAGCCCCCATTTTGTGTTAGCACATAAAAAAAATGTTTGCTCTTCAGTTTCAACTCTGATTTCTTTTTTAAATCAGAATGAGTCACCTTTTTATTCGGGAAATTGGATCATAAATTCATATAGTTCAACCACAACCAAAACAAAACAAAATACAAGTAAATCTGAGAATAATAGTGACTTTCAGACATGATCAAGCTGGGTTTGATTTGTGCTATTTATCAAGAGTTAAGAAACCTTGTTTCCCTTCACCAGTCCCCTGAGCCATTAACTTTCACATTGCACCACATTCTTATAAGATTATGGGAATTTTCAGTTTAGAAAATCCAAAGCATTCTGCAGCTGAGCATATTTAGTTGCATTTTCCAGTTCTATTTTAAAATAATACCACTACATCTGATACCCCATACTTGTCTGTGACAAATGTAATATGCAAACATCTTCCATTGCATAAACGGCATAGGAATGGCAATAACAATATGCTGAATATCTAACTCCCATTGTCTGGAGAGCAGTCTTAATGTTGCTGAGTAAATGAGTGAAATGAGCATTGTGGTCTAAGTGTCGTGTAAATAATGGTTTCCATTACAAAAAAAAAAAAATGTACCACCACACCCTGGCCATCTCAAAAAGCAAAGCTCTAGAGGTTTCCCACAGACAAATATATAAACCAGTGCTGAATTTCTCCCCTTTTCCCCTCACTAAGGCAGCTAGTTTAGCAGCCTCTCTCTTTCTGGAACCTATTTTTTGTGACAAAATGCAGCTAAAACATTATGTGGTTTCTCTATGAACAGGAGTAAAATGCACTCAGTGTAGACCAGCCTCTTGCCTGGTGTGAAGGTCATCCACCAAAGCTGCTGAGTGGCAATTCAAGCCATTCTCACAGAGATATAAATCTCTTTTTTTTCTGTCTGCATGTTTTTACACACGAAGCAGCAAGGCCCAAGTCCTCCCTGCCTAGTTCTGAACTGTGCTGTCACACCTTTGATAGCAACGAGGAGCACATGTGCAGAAGATGGTGAAGATCACACCAACAAACGCTTGGATGCAATTCTATACAGCCATGGTGCTGCTGCCAGGGATGTACTGAGGATAACTTTCAAGCAGGTTTTGGAAAGCGAAAGGGAACAAAACATACCCAAGCAAGCTGTGAGTTGTAATAACAATAGCAGTCAGAGGGCTATAAAAGGCTAAGCATTTCACTACTCGGGTCAGTATAAGCACAGCCTTTCTAGAGGTAGAGAAGCCAAGACAGAGAAGAAAAGGGAGAGCTGACGAAACTAACCTGGGAATTCAGCCTTGCATGAAACCAGGCTCCCAAATTACCATACAACGGCCTGTTCTCATACTGCTGTAGGCGGAAAAAAGAAGGATGTTTCTTTCACCCAAAACTCCTGAAGAAGTGTGAAAATTACACTGAAAATCTTTGGGTAAAACTATCTGCAATCTGTCATGGGCTTTGTATCTGACATCTGGCAAGATGCACAGTAAACCACAGAGCATTATGCAGGGGATAGCCTACAAAATGGTCAATAGCTTCAGTTGTTTATCTGGGCTTTTGTTAATTTTCTGTGATTTCCTGGTGTGGTTTTTGTCAGTGGGGATCCGCAAAACAATTTAAAAAGTCAGATGTCCACTGAAACCAAAGAGGAGGTAGGTACCCAAATGCCTTGAGCACATCAGAAGGTATCAAGCTTGCCACCTGCAGCTGCTCATGGTGACTGCAGCCTGAATGGTGTTGACTGTGGGATAGCACAGTCCTGTTGTGCTATATTCACATAGTGTCCATCTCAAACCAGAATGAACTTGCACAGAACCTAGGTCGCTGTTTTCATTCCATAACAAATACATGCCTTTTGGTTTTGCTAGCACTGGCGACTCCTGGGTTTACAAAAGGCTCAGATGAAAATCAGGTAATCCATTCTATCAAAACAGGAAAGGTTCAAGTAACTGACAGTGGCAACTTAAATTATGGATAATAGCAATAAACTCTTCCTTAATAGAACACTTCCCATTTTATCATGATGTTCCAGAACTATTTTGGGAGTACCTGGAATTAATAGCCCTTGTTTGAACTGCAGTAGCAGCTCTAGGAGCTTCGGATGCAAGTCAAGACCCAGGTCAGTTTGCTGGTGTCTGCACCAGGAAACACCACAGCAGCTTGTCCTTGCTTCAGACTGTTTGCGGTGTAAATCTTGAATGAAAGACAGAAGCAAGCCCAGAGAGACGGAGCACAGAAAAATGATGAGTGAAGATTGATGTGTACAGTGCTTAGCTGTTCTCTTTCTTTCATTTCATCAGTTGAAACATCTGGAGCTTTTTAATGTTATTTTCTTTTTAGCTGTACAGCATACTGATCTATAGCGTAGGATTCACTTTGTGCAAATAGTTAGCTAGAGCAACGTGATAAAGATTGTTTGAAAAGTCTAAGACATGCAGACTCTGTCAAAGCTGGCCTCCCTCTCAAAATGAAAAGTAAACACTGGGTCTTTTTCAAGGTGAGCTTACTCAGCACACAAGCTATTTGAAAAGGTCCGTCACTCTGAGAAATAGTTGTATGACCCTCTGACAGTAAACCTGAGAGCAGCAACATCAGATTGTCTAAAGAGAAAGATGGACTTCTGTCTTTAATTTAAGTGAACTTCTTTATTAAAGGACAATATATAAAATTCTAAAGACAGGGCTTACCTACTTAAGAAAAAGATGTGTCATTTCTAGGTACTAAGTGTGCTGTATATTCCCTTGTTTAATACACAATTTTATTTATTGAAGTTTTTAGATGGGCATTCCTAGAAAAGATTTGAAGAAGATAAAAGGTATTCCAACAGCAAAACTAAAATCCACTTTGTTCTGAATTACTGTGGTTTCTTTTGCCCTGTGTTCAATCTCTGTAGCCAATTTTTGCGAGGCAGACTGGAGTATTAGACTCAGCAATAAGGACTTTAAGATCCACTACAGAACCAAAAAGTTTCCAAACCAAAATGCGTATCCAGTACTCATTTAGGTATGACTCACCTATGGCCACCCTGCAACTCCAGTGATGGTCCCATGTATGGCTACATGACAGAAGTTATACTAATCAACACAAACAGGCAAAAACTCAAACAACCATCATATAACATAACTGCCAGAATCACAGCTAATGTGGGATCTATGTGACTTGACTGCTAGGTAAAAATGCAGTGTTTTCTGAGGCAGTGGCAAACCTGTTTGGCTTAAAGGGTAGTGCAGGCACCTTGAAAAGATGGGAAGCACTTTGCCTTCACCAAGTCCTGTCCCATGGGTATGATTAGGTGGCATGATGGGCCAGGGTCTGAACAGAGGTTATAAAACCATGCTGCATATGGGTCATTAGCTCTTCACTTTATTTCTGGGCACATTCAATTACTTCTTTTCCCTGTGCTCCCATTTCCTGCTTTGCCATGTTTTGACTGCACACCTCCAGGCTGAGATACTTTTAGTATGTCTTTTTATTGCACTGAAATGATTTTCAAGTATTTCAATTAGCCAATACCGAAACAAGTTCAGTAAAGAAGATGCAGGCTTGTTTATTAGTGATTTATGTCAATCAAAAATAGATTTGTTCTTAATTTCATCCTCCATGACTCTCAGAAAAGATCATGAAACTCCAGGCTCTACCCAATGCAGGCTGTAGGACAATATCTTCATTTCAGCTGGCAATATCAAGCACAACACCAATAACAACACAATATTTTCAGTTGGGTTTAAAAAATGCGAGTCTAAGTCATAACATGTTTTTCTGATACGAAGTCTGCTCCCACTACTGACTAACAGATTATCGGCAATTGATAAACCTATGGAAACATGGAGAAAATAAATCATTCGAGGAAACCAATGGGTCACTGTCTCTTCCAAACCAAGAACTGGAGTTGGGAAGAGTACCAAACAAGCCAAACAGGTGGCAGGATCCAAGCCAGTAAAGCAGCAATAATATGTCTGCACACAAAGCATAGCTAACCTGGGAACTCCTCGCTGCGGGATGCTGAGCAAGTTAAAAGTTAAACGGGTTCAGAAAGCAATCAGACAATTCTGTTGACTCATAAGACCCTCCTCATTCAGGAAGTCTCTGAGCCACGCAGTGCTGGAGGCTGCACCAGGATCATGTTCTCTTGCCCCAGTCCTTTTCTGAGCCTACTGAGGGCAGCAACCTGGTGTAGGCATTTCCAGGGTTTTTATCTTGGTTTACAGAGCCAGGTCTGAGTCTGAGACAGGCACGGTCCCCATCTTCTCTCTGCAAAGGGCACGGAATGCCATACGCAGTTATCTCTCTCTGAGGTAAGGTAGCAAAAAGTTTGGGACAGAAAGTAAAATGTTTCTCACCAGGGAATCAAAGCCACGTTATCCCTTCGTGACATGTAAGCAGTCTGGGACAAAATAATGTATCTAAATCTGAAGCAGTTGTTTTCACCTTCTTTCTGAAAGACATTTACATGATTTACAGAACAGTATCTTAATCCATTTCTGTAACAAAAGTATACTGGGAAATTCTGATACAGGAGTTGAGATACCTTTTAATTATTGTTCATCTCAACTTTTAGGTGGACATTCCTTCTTACAGTTGTCTTCAGTGATTTAACACAGATAAACAAGGACTTCTCTTGACACACATGAACATTTGTAACATCTACTGCAATATTTTGCAGTCACTTGTGGGCTTTACTCTCCCCAGACCAACAGTGACCCAAGAGGTGGGGCACTGGCAAAATAATAGTAACAACGAGAATGAATACTTGAGTAATAAGGAATGTCAAAACCTTTCCACTGAAAGTTCACATTTGGAGATGTGCAGTGGGCTGGATTTAATGACAGTAAATCCTCTCTGCTAATGCTCCTCCTGTTAAAAGTGGAGGGCCTCACAGGGCTGGTGGTTTCTCTGACCCGGTATTACAAGTCTCAGCCCACTTCTCCCAACCACCATTCCCTGCCTGCTGTTCTGAAGGTTTGTATGAGCTCCATTATCAGGAGGTATGGACCCCTGATGCTTTCAACAGCCACTGCAGCTAGGTCCTCTCCCTCCCTCCCAGCTGTTGCTCACCCTTGGCATCTTCAATCTCCTTCACCCCATGTGCTGCACCACACATGGCAGTTCCCATGTTCCTGCTCCCGGTCTTCATGCGACAGAGTAATGCTCCTGCCTTCTCCTGCCCTTCCGCTGTCCTGTCTTCAGCTCGGGAAGACACAGGGATAAGGATAATTTCCAAATGGAGCTTGGTACAAAACAAAATAAACTGGCACCACAGAGGACTCTATCAATGGGCATTACTCCAGACAACGGGAGGCTTAGTGCAGCAAGCAGGAGGGGTATGAAAGCAGTAACAAGGAATCATGGCAAGGTGCGCAGGTTTCCTTCATGGTATTTTTCTGGAGCTTGCAGGTTTTATCAGCAGTCGCTGCCTGGGATTTTGGCTTAGAATTCTGACAAAAAGTCTGATAATTCAGCACTCTGCTCACCACATCCACCCCAGCTAATGCCAATGTTTCACCAAAAACGTACAGCCTGATCTTAAGTTCCACCCCATGTTTACCTTCTTGTTGCAAAGCCAAGCCAGTAGCCTTTTCTAGACACTATACCTTCTTGAATGCCTTTCCATTACTTAAGAAGTACAATGCACAAGTTAGATATTTTGGATTCACCTCATAAACTGCTAGTGTTGCTGGTAAAGTCTTTTTCTCTGATCCTAGGATCTAGGTAAAACAGACTGCAGAATACTGTAGTTTGTTTGTGGGCATGGAAGCTAATTTTAATACCAGTTTTTATACCTGAGATACTGTAAACGAGTATCTTCAACTTATATTGCCCATCGTAAACTTTTTTAACCTGTGAGTCATTTTCAAAATAATAAACGTAACTATTCCATAAAAATATCTCAACACAGAAGAGCCAGAAAAGTG
Source organism: Ibidorhyncha struthersii (assembly GCA_013398815.1). Lineage (NCBI taxonomy): Eukaryota > Metazoa > Chordata > Aves > Charadriiformes > Charadriidae > Ibidorhyncha > Ibidorhyncha struthersii. The sequence goes on along the minus strand of VZSZ01005401.1, from coordinate 281,244 downwards.
AAGGACATGAACAGATGGCACATCAATCTTCTGCATTTATACAATTTGTTTTTTAATGCAAATAGTGTGGGTTGCCTGCTCTTGCCTTGGATATTGTTCCAAAGATGAGCACATTTTCTTATCTTTCTGGATCAAAGTGACATTTGCAGTTATCATAAAGTGGGAGCCCATTTAATGATGTTAATGCTTCCTTAATGTAAAAATAAAATCACCTCCTTTATAAAAGCAAACAGATTAAAAGTCCCAAAGAGACCATTGAAATCTGTGACATTTGCAGTTACTGTTGGCTAGATGGCTTGATTATACACAGGTAAAAAAATATCTTAAAAGCATTGTTTACGCTCATTAATCAGAACATTAAATAGGAATGCTGGAGTCTCCTCAGCTAGAATCAGTCTTAAAAATGTATTAATAAAAAAATTGAGGCATCATTTCATGCAGCCTGTTTAGATGGTTCAAAAAACCCAAAAGTGCAAACAACCAAACTTATGGCCTTATGGCAGCTTGGTAAATCTTCAGACCCCAGATGTAATATGTGGTCTGCATTTTTATTTGCACATATTGGAAAATGACTCTGCCAGCAGTCCCTGATTCATGCCTGTACCATTCCCTCCACGGTGCCACCAAGCAAGTGGCACATCAGTAATATTTCTATTCTTGCCCCCAGGGAAAATTTGAATCTTTACTTTTTATACCGTTTTTTTTTAAAAAAACCCAAACCCAAAACCAAAACACTGCCAACCAAAAAAACCTCTTCTGTTCTGGATTCTTACAAAAAGAGAAATTAAAAGTTATTGAAATATCTCACTTGAAACTATTCTAAGGACAATGTATCCTGCATTGTCCCAGATTCCCAGACTCCCAAATTTGGCTGGGGCCAAATCTCTCTAGTTCCAATAGGAAAGGAGTAAGTAAATGTTATAAAGAACATAGTATATTTTTAATCAAAAAACACTTTAGGGAAAAAATTGATTTTTAAACAACCCAACATTTTTGGATTTGTCATTGTTTGAAAGTCAAAATGTAGTGATGGCTTCTATGGAAACATCATTCTGAGAAAAAAACCCAAAACCCAAACAACCTCTTTGAACTCCACTCATGATTTTGCTCAGGAAAAAGGCCACCGCTTCCTCAGTGAAAACAAGAAAACTCCACATGCCCTGGAAGGCAGTGGCAATACCTTCAACAGCACTATTAGGCTGGAGGGGGCCACCACAGCCTGCTGACCCCCAGCACAGTCTGTGACAAATCAACTCTATGCATTATTTCTTTTTTAAGATTTTACAATGAAAGAGGGATGAATGCTATAATCAGGAAGGGGTGGAGGAAATAATCATAGAATAAATATGAGTAACTGGGTAATCCAGGCATTCCCCCTGGGCACGCTATCCCCTATCAGATCTCACGCATACTTCCAGACCTGCATCTTCTTGTAACCACCCCTTTTCCCACTGCTGCCCAAAGTCCTGCCCAAAAGAACCCAGCTCGCAGGGGCACTGGAACAAATCACAGATGTGAACATTGCTTGCGCAGCTGCACACGCAAGGTAGATCCTCACAACTGCCCCCTGTGCAGTACCTGCAAAGCAGGTTAGAGGAAGAGGCGAGGTGGTAGAAAGCTGAATTTACCATACAGCCCACAGATGAACACTTCCTTATCACTGTTTTGGAGATGCTGCCCTCAAACACAAACACGAAATGGGGGTCTGCTGTTGTCATGGGGAACAAACCCCCTTTGAAACACCCCACAAACTAGAAAAGGTAATGAAAAAACGCCTTTTAATTCCCTGTCCTTTCCCTTCTGAATGAGCTGTTAAAAGACCAAGAAAAACTGTTATAGCGATACCATAAAAAGAAAAAAGCCCAAAAAAACAAAGAGCTCTCAGCTCCAGGCGTGTCCGAGGGGCTGGCAGGGAGAGACAGCGCCCACATGGGAAAGTTCTGTCACCCCATCTGAGATATCACTTAGCGGTGGCAGCTCTCCAGAGGCAGAACGGGTCCCACCTGTTTGCAATGTGTTTAGCTATTAATATTTATATAGTAGTTCAAGTGGGTATAAAAAAAAACGGGGATGAAATTCATCAAATTGTATGTCATCTCTTGGTGGTGTAAAATAAAAACCATTGCAGCAGGGGGAGAGGGGAATGGCTTGTTTTCTTGTCTTTCTGCAGAGCGAAATGTCGTTGCTCTCAAGACATCTCAGTGCAAAGAATTTGGCAATCACCTTGGTGTGATCCACACCTTGACATTCAGGCTAAATACCACGGCCACGGCCTGGCCCCAAAATCACAAGGCTTTGAATAGCACCACACAAATAACACATTTATCAGTTCTGTGGCTTGACTTGCAACACCAGAAAAAAAAAGGCAAAAAAGATTCACATTGGTGTAGAAGTAATTTTCTTAAGCTTCGCTTACCAAGCTGAAAAAAGCCACCAAAAACATTTAATTTTTAATTTTTCTAAGGTAGTGATTCACAAATTGCTGTGAGGGTGAGTGGTGTCCAAGGGGAGCCTGTCTTCCTTCACAGAGGTGAAGTCCCAGGGATGTTTCCTAACTAAGAAGATACGGGTATCACAGACATGCTGGTGGTGGCTCAATCCTTTTGGACTTGTTCTGCTTTCTATAAAATACTTCAATATTCATTGGAGCAAGAGAGAGGAGAATGACTGATCATTCAGTAATAACTTTACCATCATCCTTTATATGTATTTGAGGTGAAAGTAAGTATTATATATGAATAGGATAATTTCAGCATGGGAAAGACAGAAACTCTAGGTGTCCCATACCACAGGGCATGGAACACTTTCCAGGAAGGCAAGAGGCGGGGGCTTAGGATGCTGCTCTAATAATGTAAGTCTTGCTCATTTAAAATTAATCTGCCTGACATAATAAAGATCTAAGCCACAGAAAATGGAAGGGTTTTAATAGGAAAAAACTAAAAGTCATTCATGCCAAAATGAACGCCTGTCTTTGGGCGGTGGCCTGAGTATTCACATTCTCTTTGCATAAATGGGAAGGTTGCCTGTCCCCGAGGGTTGTCCCCTAAACAAGGAGCAGTCAAAGGAGGTAGGAATCCAAACTGGATTTTCTGTTCAATCCTGTGAACATTATCCCATAATTTTTCAAAACTGAATCCAGTCAGGAAATCTAACTGAAATCTGTGAGCAATTTTGGGCCTTCTGAAACGTCTTTTGTCAGTGAATTAAATATTTGCCAAAACGAGAGCAGAAATTGCCCAGCCTTTGCACTGAATAGGAACAGCACCCAAAAGCCTCCTGGACAGCGGTGATGGGGATCTGCTCTGACCACTGAGGGGAGGACATATGCATCCCACCGACAAAGAAGGGAAGGGAAACAAACCTCATTATCCAGGTGCTGAGAGGTTTTGGTCAGGAGCGATTTCCCCACCTTCCCCCCTCTTCTCCTTCCCACCCACTGATGCTTCCCAAAACACCATCAGTCAAAACGTTTTGGCTGAGGGTGCTGGGAAAAGCCCAGGACAGGTGACGGGTTGGGTTTCTCTCCTTCCCCAGGATATTTTTTGCACACCTGGCACAGAACGAAGAGCAGAGTGGTTCTCTTCTTGCCCACACTCATCTGTAGCCTCCTGTAAGATGATCTACTTCCTGCACCTCTCTTACCTATACAGAGAATTTGCACCTGACTAAATTAACTTGGCAGAAAAGCTGAGCTAGCTGGACAACACATCCCCAACCAATGCCTCAGACCATGCCTGCAGCAGGATTGTGTGTAAACACCAGACCTTAGTGCGTGGCAGAGGTAGGACCCAAATCAGTCACTGTTATGTTTTTTTCTTCCCTCTCACTCACACATGCACAAAAAACAAGCCCACAGGGCCTCTTTTGCACAATATCACACAGTCTAGGGTGGGAAATTAAGCCAAAGAAACGTTAGAAAGAAGGAACTGATAAACCAGAATAACATACAGCAATCGTAAAATGTCTAGGTCTAACCATACCAGGAAACTTGGTGAGGGAAACTTAGACTAGCATGTGTTTTACTTAGCTAGCTCAAGTAACCAACAAACCATATGTAACAAAGTCACCGCAAGCCTTGAATCAGCTCAACTCAGCTCTCTCTAGCAGGTACTGCAACTTTCCATTTAGTCTTAATCCAGTCTCTCCAAGAGCTTTCATTCCCATCAGGCTAATCAAAGCCTTATTATTTGCTATCATAAATTTTCAGCATTAAATTTCATGAAATCTAGATAATGTTCTGTACAGTCTTGTAGAAAATTCATTTTAATGAGAGTACTTCTCTGCCACGCAGACTCATTGTATTATAGGCATTTTGAAGCTTGAGTGACTTCCTTCCAGAAATAAAAATGAAGCAACTCCTGTGTCTTCAGCTTCTATCCACTTGAGCACTTTCAGAGTTTGTGGTTTTAAACAAAGATTTTCTATTACCCTTTTTCACGCTCCATTCAGCAAATGCTTTTAAAGAGCTGGCTCTTTTAAAATTTCACCCTTCTCAAGGTCCTCTTATTGGTAGAGAGGCCTAAGTAAATTTCTGTGTGTATAAGTAAGGGAACACCTTGCAGTGGAAGCAGAGAAGATGGGAGCATACAGATAAGCCAGTCTGCCACTGTAGTGCTGCATCAAGTAATAGGCAACATGCAGAAGAACAGAGGAATAGGATTAGCCTGAATGGAAATCCACTAGCAAGTTAGCCAGCGTGGCGACTGGACTACCGAAGGAAACCTTTTCCCTGCCTTGTTCCAACCGTGAGCTCCAAATTCATCAGAACTTTGGTTTAAACAGGGAAAAAAGTCATTTAACTTTCTCCTATCCTGAGTAAAATTTTATCTGTTAAGCATGTCTGGATGAAGATGCAGGCAATTGAAAGATTGATCTGAAGGCTTTTGCCTTAACCTAAGAGCATGAAAATCTAGAAGAGTGACAGAAAGTTTCCTGCAAAGAAATATACAAGTTTGAGAGATGCAACCCCAACAAAGCACAGATTCAAGTTGTTCTGCATTTCAGGCACTGTGTGTACAAACTCCAGCCTACTCAGGTGGATAAAGTAAGAAGGGTTTGGCTTGCTCCCCTACAAATGCACCTCGGCTAATTTCCTCAGCACAAAATTCTGCAGCAGGCACCATCCCTCCTTCTTCCCATGCTCGAAGCAGAGTGGCATGTCTGAAGGGAAAACGGGAACTGCTCTCAAGCAGGGAGTTCAGAGCCTGAGGAAGTCTCCAAACTGTAAGGAAGGCAGCAGCCTGTCTCATTCCTTTTTCCTTCCTGTGTACACTGAAGCTTGGAGGACCAAGCATGTTCCTTTGGCTCTGACCCTAAAGGGGAAGAAAAATCCCTAACTTTGTGGTCTACATACACTAATTAACTGCCTTGCATATCTTCAGGTTTTGATCTCCAGGTATCCTCTACAGTTTTGCCTTTGGATCAAATCCAGAGCAAAAGGACCCACTTCTGGCACAGGTGACAAAACTAATCTCTGGATCTGTCATGACAACTTGACCAAACAATAACTGTTGCTGCTGGCCAGTCAAGGTCTAAGTGCCACTTCAATTTACCCCAGCTTTAAAGTACAAAACTCCGGCTGAACCAACTGCAGACAAAGATTTCATGTGCCTACTCATTTAGTCTTAACTTTCTGCTTCTCCCTTTCCGAGATATGAAGGAGACTGACTGGTGTTGGCATGTTTGTGTCAGAGAAAAGGAATCACCATTACCTCCATGGGCTGCTCTCATGCTTCATGAGATGCTTTTATACAGTTTTTAAATAATTTTTCATGCGACCAAAGAGAAAGAAGTCATAGTCAGCATAGCAGACAACAGACATAACAGAAGTTGACCGTATGGGACATTTTTTTAATGCTCATATTTATATTCAGATAAAATAGTCTTCTACTCTCCAGAGGTATAGAATTGGCAACGTGCAGAAGAACAGAGGAATAGGATTAGCCTGCATGGAAATCCACTAGCAAGTTAGCCAGCATAACTAAGAAACAACCTCAGTAAGGAGAATCAGATTCAAGTCACCTATTAGCTTTTCCCTACCCACCTTGAATTCAAGGAAAATCAGGTCTGAATGTGGATTCAACTTATTATTACAAAAATCTACCCCAAGCTTTTCATAAAACAGAAACTGGAAAAGAGTATGTCAAAAATAAGAGATCAAAGACACAATGCAAAAATCACACTGTAGGTCGAATCTGGGTTGTCACTTCATCTCCCAGAGGAACTGGTAGTGGATACCAAGCCAAGTTAGTATCATTTCTGTTTAAAGAATGTGAGAATTCTTTGGAGTGAACAAAATGAGAATTCAAATCCAGTCCCTATCTGGCCACTGAGACACCATCACTTCTAACCCATGCCAGCAAAATGCGAATCAGCCTCAATTTTGTCGCAATATCATTTTTTACCAAACTAATTCCAGTCTTAGGGAATCAAGAAATTGGATAAATGGAAGGAACTTTTTCTCCATTGCAAACCCACGACAAGACCACAGCAGGCATATCTGACATGTCAGACAGAAAAGCCTGGGTGCTTCCCCATTGTGCCATCCCCTCTGCTTCCTTCCCCAAAAGCATCCCAATGGTGCAGACTGAATGTGTCCTCCCACCTCTTCTAGAGGACACGCAGAGGAGCATGACCACAGGTTTGGAAATCTCTGCTTCTGTGCTCGCCTCACCAGCTTTCAGAGACGAGGGCACTTGAAACCTCAGTAAGGCAGCGATGCCGCCTGTTCTCCTGGGTTGAGGGAGATGCTGCGGCAGCCATGCCGGGAAACACTCAGCGCCTGTTTCGCTTGCCTGTGTCTGCTCTGTGGTGCAGAAGAGACACCGTTAAACAGCCACATATATTACCACTTTAACATGTTTAAATCAATTCCACCTCCGTTCAGATGAGTGTTGAAACCCCCGTGTGGCTGGCAATTCCTAGAAGAGGACAGATCTTTTCCAAAAGCTAGGCTGAACTTAAAGTAGATACAAAATAATACTATAGATTTTCTTTCTCTCGCTCGCTCATCACAGCCCTAAGATTAGCATAAAAATGTGCTATCCTAACTAAGCAGTCTGTTAACTGATAAGCTATCAAAAAATCATCTGTTATTTTTATAGCTCAAAGGCAGATGCCATTTCAAGAACCAGAGTTGATTGAGTAGGATTTTTAGTGCTTCATAGATTTATCATTATAAACTTGAGGTATTTTAAAACAGAATGATTCAAGTATTGAAATATTACCTCAAGAGCAATCAAGCATTAGGATTTTTGCTGGTCTTAAGTTTTATCTGGGATGAAATCATTTAATCTCATATCATAAAGAATTTGAGTTGTTTTCTAATGCGCGCACTAAAGAAATCTTTTCTGCATTACGGTCCAAACCGATGTAATTACTCAAAAGCATGGATGTCAAAGCTTCCCAGCTCCTCCTGCGGGGCCCCCCTTCTACACATTCTGTTCATATCCTCCTTCTCGGGAGCATATTTGGTAAGGACCTCAGACAGCCAGTTCCAATCAAGCTTACTGTATCAGGTTTAATGGTTTAATTGGCTTGGCACTGGTGAGATGCCCTGCCAATATCTGTCCGATTATCCTGCTGTGTGTTGTACAGACTCTTTATTGTAAAGTTGAAGTACACATGCCGCTGCAGGAAAGGAAAGAGATTACCAACATGCGTGTTGCACACAGTAAATCAAATATGCTGAGTTTTTCAATAGTAGGCAGAATGGAATGGGGCCAACATGCAACTCGCAGGAAGAGAGATGAAAATGTGGAACAACACTAACCCCACGTTACATGTGATGTGGCTGCTGCATCAGGAAAGTATGTATCACTGTGGAGAAGCCATCAGCAGTAGATAGAACATCGAAAAGCTCCAGTGGAACAGTTTCTCCTGTCGTAATGAGACACAGGTGCCAACAGGAATTAAGAGTCTGCATCCAGTTATTGTGACTAATACTGAACTTCTGCGAGGTCTAGAAGCTTTCATATCAAGGCATGGGCAGACTGGCCTTCCAGGGCAGCTCTTCCACATTTTATACTAGTCAAAACAATTAGACATACCTCCAAGCTGATGTCCTCTGAGAAAGAGGCATGACATTACCTCCAAAAGAGAAATAGCTGGAGTGTCAAAACATGCATATCACCCATTTTTAGAGGAACTTGCCTCTGAAATACTTCAGTGCTTACGACAGCACAAGTTTGCAGGGTTTGTTGGAATGAAACTCCTTTCTCACTTGCTTTTACTCGGTTCAGGGTTTTCTGAGCAAGAAAGGAAATTGCATCTGTTAGAAAACACACTCTGAGATTATTTTCTTTTGGAGCAGGACATACTCAAGCAGCCCAAAGAGACAGCGAAGAGCCACAGAGTACCTAGATACAGCCTGACAGACCAAGAATACTCTTTTTTTATTGGTTCAGTGCAACTGACATTTCAAAATGCCACATAATTACACTTATCACCAGTTAATCCCAGCACATGGTCTCTCGCACTGATGCCCTGTGTAGTGATGTGTATGCAGCTGGCTGAGAGCTGCCGTCATACCCGGTGTGCTGCTGGGAGCCTTCTGCAAGTTTCCTGAAGGATCCTTGTTTCCACATGCTCCTGACTCCTCCTGCAGGCAACTGAGCTCCTCATTACACAGCAAATATGCACTTTTCCCACAGCACATTAGGCTTTACTCCATCACTCCTTCAGGGACAGAAGACCCAGCAAAAGACTTAATGAGGTTAGGAACAGTACTAATTTATCTTCCTGAGTCTATGGGGTATCCAGCCTACAGTTGCTTCCCTCACGCTGCCCCCTGCACATGTTATCTCAGAGGGATCCTGAGGTCTTTGGAGAACAGCGAGGGCAGCACGGTAGGTGGCTTTTCCACCTGCCTGCTGTGTGAGGTGCCGATCTTTCAAGGAACCCTGCCTCACTCTCCACCATGCAGCAGTGGTCGTGTGGATTTGAAGAATAGCTATAGCTTGGAAAAGGGGAAAAAAATCTGTGATATTCATTGTCTCCCAGGAAAAAATGCATTTTTCATGCAGAATGCCTGACTGTCTTTTGTTGCAGACATAAGCTGACCCTGTTCTTGCCCCACCCCAGCCAGAAGCTGTGTTGGTGTGGTCAGTGCTGAGCTCAGGCCCATCTTGTGTGTCCAGCTGTCAGACAGGGTGCCAGACCTGCAGAGATCCCTGGGCCCTCACGAGCAGGGACAGCACGCAAAGAGCCAGCACTTGCTTCAGTTACCCAGCTTAACACCCCAGCCTGCATCACGGTGGCCTGGAGAGGTAACCTCACCAAGCTACCATGCAGCAAAGATTGGAAGCACCTGCCTACTTTTAGCGTTTTGCAGACCTTATGCTATGGGAAATAAAAAAATAAACAAAAAAGGAAAACCAAAATCAAATAAAAATATCCACCAGCTTTTCAAACAGCAAAGACAAAGCTCTCCACGTAGTGGCAACTGCCTCTCAAACATGTGGTCTCCTGCTAACCCTCTACCACTGCTGGGAACAGCTCCAGGTTTCAGCTTCTTCCAGGAGCATGCTAGGTGAATTGGTTTGGGAAACGGCACCACGTGCTTTGATATGTGCTACCAAAGCTCTGAGTGAGCTACAGTGGCATCCTAGAGATTCATGTGCTCCAAACAAATTAATTTTAAAAATCAAGCACAGCAAAATACTGGAGCAGGTTAAAAACTGCTGTGTCAGAGCTAAAAGAGCATTAATAGTCCAGGGACACCTCATATTGTGCACAAATTTGTCCCATCAATTTTTAGCAGCCAGTTCCCTAAGAGGCCTCAACTTTTGCCAGCTATCTCCCGAAGACATGGACAGAGATGTTTTTCTTGCCCAAAATAGTTAGAAGTCATCAAACAGCTCTGTACTTACAAGGCCAAGCTTTCCTGACCTTTCTGGCTAGACCAACTCCTGTTACATTAACCTCTGACCTCGAGTCTCCTTAATAGCAATATTCCTGGGCACTGTAATTTCCCTCCCACTGTGTTGGCTCAGGGAAATATTTACTATCTTGGCTTCAGAATTTATTTTTCAACAGAAGTGGCAGGGACCACCCTATTCCACCCCCTCCTCATGCAGTACAAGTGAAATAATTCCCGAGATATTATTTTACCCGAACAAATGTGCTTCAGAGTCTCCTTAGCTTTGTACGAAGCCCTGACTTCCTATCAAAATCAAACAGGGACCTTGTCAGATTTGAGATGGATATAAACAAGAAATGGGAGCCTATAATTGGTGATGGAAATCAGATAAGCCCCTTTTAAATACAACCATTGATAGAGAAATGGGAACTCAAATTACCTTTGATTAAGTCTCTTAAGAAAATAAAGTGAGGGGGAGGGAAAGGAGGGTCTGGCTTAGTAAAACCACCCTTGTGGATAAAATCACTGGGAAAGGGGTGGAAGGAGATGGCTGTAGCTTGTCAAACTCCCCAGGCTGGATGGAGCAGAACTGGAGCCACGGAGGAATTCCTCACCCACCGTAAGCATCGTCAGTATTTGTGATAGAGGGTCCCACAGACAGAGCCATGACAAGCATTTCATCTCTGTCTGATGCCCTCATTATTCCAGCCTCTATAGCCAGAGATCATGCAGAGGTTATGCACAGAATGTCAGCTGGAAGCAGATGGGGACACATGATACTGGCTTTCTGCAGGCTTTTTAGACTTACAGAGTTCATCTCATTGCTGCCACATTTAGGCAAATCAAATTATTTCAAAACTGGACTATGAAGACTGAGGAACTTGCTTGATGACTTCAGGGCAAATTACCTATGGATTTGGTTGTAAGTCTGCCTGGTGCAACTCTAAACAGGAGAAAAAACCTGTTTTGTTGCTGGAGATCTGGCTGACCTCTTCGGCTAATCTGAATTTCTCAGCATCGAATTATAGTTAATTGTAGTGACCAGGGACCTGTAGATATTTCATCCAATTGGGAGTGAAATTCCCATTCCCATCTAAATTAAATTTTTGAATGTACACCAGGCAGGGGGAAAAGAATTACTTCCAAAACAAGACTGAAGTAAGCAAAAGGAAGGAACTTCCTCTGTACAATGTACTAATTTTCAGTAGCCCTTTTTTCCATTTCCATGACTTGCTCCCTCTTCCTGCCTCTCCTCACCCTTCTGACATGGCCTCTTACATACTTTCAAAAACTTATCCTGATTTGAAAGCAAACCCCAAGCCCAAAATATAAATCTATACCAAGGGAGGACAAGGCAGGCTCACTAATATCTCCCAAGAAGAAAGCAGCTTTGCTCAGCTAATGACCATTTGATGCTGAGCCCTGGTCACAGTCCTGTCTGGGAGTTGCAGCGCATTCAGGACCACTGGCACAGATGCACAGCACCCCACCCAGGAGAGCCGCCACTGCCTGCATTGCACCAGCAAATGGGGATGGACTCACTCCTTACTAATCTACTCCCAAAAGCTGTTTCAGAGCTCTGCTAGTATTGAGCCTACAGAAACCTGCGGCAGCTGTGAGGCAACCACCACACGTGTATTAACTACTCTGCTCCCCACTGGGTTGGAAAGGGTTTTGAAAAGGAGAGGTGGGTGCTCTACCTGCTGCCAGGCAGAGCACAGCTGATAGGTCCTGTTAGACAGCATAAGACTGAGCTGTGTATGTGATGCCGTGTGTTCTTACCCTGAGGATGCTGTGGTGCCATGTGCCGCTCCTCCCTGAAGTGTGGAAGGAGGGCAGCACACCCGAGGAAGCCTGCTCCTGCCCAGGGACTGACGGGCACCGCGGGGGAAGCTGCTGGCGTTAACGGTAGGGGAAAGGCTAAGCACAAGCAGTAGGGCAGGGGAAGTTGTCCCTCTTGGCAGTGCTAGGAGCTATACAGGTGAGGACAGGGAAGACAAACGCTGGGCTTAGCTTTGTTTTCATTTAGGGACGCCAAACACCACTGTGTCTCTGCTGTGCTAAGCACCTTATCCTCATGCGCAGTCTGTCTCTCCCTGGAGCTTCCCCGGGCACCTGGCCACCCCAGGGAAAGCTGTGGCAAGGCACCGTCCATGGCTGCTCCCTAAACCTGCACAGCCTCAGCCAGGCATCCTCAGGGTGCCGGGGTGGCAACACAGCACACAGGCACAATTAAGTGGACACACGCTGCGTTAGATGTCAAAAGCTCGTTTTCACACAGTACGCCCAGCTCTGAACATGATCCAAAACCATGTCCTTCAGCGGTGTGGACCGATATAACCACACTGAAGTCAAGGTCATCCCCCAGCCTGTCACTATGTCACCTCACCCCAAACCACAGGCCCGTTTGCTCCCGCACTCCTGAGTTTCAGATCAGGCAGCTGAGGCTCAGGACAGGTACAATTATTAAGCTACTGTAAGTAATACCTTCAGCTTAATTACAGACCAAAACCCTATTTGCGGGTCAGTACTCTGTCAGGGTAAATAAGCATTTTCACACAGTATTACATTTCTCTATTTCTTTTGGCTGATAATATTGGATACTGCCCAAGTCTGTCCCTAATGACCACAATAATCATTCTTATCTGGACTCTAATCAGTGTCATACGTAACCTTATCACGCACACATCTTTGTAAACGTGCAGTGTTTAAACAAGTCTAAGGTCATAAGGATCTCTAATATTTTGAGCAAGTTTTTGAAACACAAACTACTCATTTTTTGAAGAATGTTTGAAATTAAAACTTTTGATTCTGGAAAACTGGATATTTGGGGGCTATTGGATTGAAATACTGCTGCATGCAAAACTGGTCTTTATAGTGATGGATGAGTCCCTCTGTGCAGATAAAACCCAGATTTTAAATATTTCTTTTAATTGTTATTGTCTTTGTGCTCAAGGACTGATTGTGGGAAAAATGCCATTCTCTGACCATAAAAATAAAAAGAAAATACAATAAAGCAGTAATTGGTCAATGATGATTGAACTAACGACTTTACAGTGCCAGTCAAACACACATAATAATTGCTCTTTGGACTCTTTATGAAGGTACACCACTGTTTCATAAGACAAATCCAGCATTATAAATTCTCCATTTTATGTCAGTTTCCACCATTATCATATAAGCCTTATGATAAATTGCATACATTATTAAAGTTTCCAATTTAGACAACATAACACGTTATAAAAATGAAGGGTTATCTCCACCAAAAGCAGGTCAGATGCAAGTTGTCACTAAGATGGCAATTGCTTTCCTTTTTTTCTTTTTTTTAAATCTGAATGACAAGGCTTTGGAAGTGTTGGGTGCTATGATCTGCCCCCTCCTCCTGCAGTGGGAGCCAGAAAAATCACAACAAGCTCCGGGGAGCTGCAGAGGCAAGGGGCAGAGGGAGCTCACCTGCCTGCAGCCTCCGCCCTGCCCAGCCTCCCACTGGCACAAAAGCTGGACTCATCCACAGCCAGCTTCCCAGGATGCAGACATGGGCACGCCATGGCTCGGCCTCCTCAACTGCTCCGAGTGCAGTGCATTGATCCGCCCCCTGTGCTGCTCCAGCCGCGCTCTGAAACTTTGAAACCTGTAACCGCTCTCACAACAGCCGGCACTTCAGAGAGGAAAGGCGCACTGCCTGCCAACAAGCAGGAGTGCCTGACAGCAGCCAAGGGATTCGGGGCACTACCCAAGTTTTCTTGCATCCAGCTGTGGCATGCTGCTGTAGCAGATTACTCAGCTGTCCAGATTCTTCTACTACGAGGAAGACCAGAGAGTAACTTGATGGAACAAATAATAGGGAACTTTTCCAGGTACTGTTACCTCCTGGTTTCATAGTTGTGCCAAATGGTGCTCGCTAAGGTCAGGGCTTGCCTGTGCTGCCATTCAGGCGAGTCTGCATCCTTAAGCGCTCCTGACACAGACACGGCAGGGAGAGGGAGGAGGGCACCAAATCTATCCGTGTCTCTGTGCAGAGAGCCAGTGCATTTGAGGAAAGGCAACAGACTCTCCTGAGATCCCTTTACTGCAGGAGAGGGAAAGGAGCCCCTCTTTACCCCCAACATTGCTGTTAAGGGTTTACAGACAGATCATAAACTCATGGTGTTGTTAAATGAGGTTGGAAAACCTTTCTGTTTTACTTAATGCATATCTGGAGCCTAACAGTGCTCTCAGAACTCATATTTTACTTTTTTGTTTTCTCTCTCTTAAATGTAGTCTTGGAAACATATCAGGAGAAGACCATGATTTAATTTGCAACATTAGGATAGACTCCTCCAGCAATTCTCCATCCTGGTTGAGCCCTTGCTCTAAGTCCCAGATCTACTCTGGGGGATGTGCTGAGGAAGCCAGCGCTCCACTCCAGTGAAATCATACAGGGTCCTTTCTCTGTGTGGTCAATTCTGAGACTTCACAGCCTTTGTCAAGCATGCTAATAAAGTTCTCAGTAGTTGGCCGTGTGATTGTCTATCAAACACCACCACAAAGGAAAGCATTTGCTTTCCACAGCAGCATTCAGTCATTGCTAGCTAGCAGGGGCCTTCTCCACCCTCCAACTGGACAGCCTTTTCAGCCCCTTCTGGAAGTGACTGGCCAAAGCACAAAGTGACAGAGAGTCTGACTCTGTGCCAAAATACCCTGTGCAGTGCCACAGGCTTACATTAGTGCGACCCTTGGCATTTCGGTATTACCCAGGAAGCAACACCAGCTTCCCCCAGCACAGACTCTACCATAGTGGGAAGCCATGCCACAAAGTGCCAGGAGGAGGTAAAGCAGACCTCAAACCAGGGGTGCTCAGGGACCCAGGCAGGTCCCTTATATGCTCTAAGTTGTATAAAAAAATTAATGAGAAATATCAGCTAGAAAGAAAACCCTCACATGGAGGAGATAAAACGTGCTTGTATGTCAGTGAAATATCTACGGCACCAAATCACACCATACACTTTGCATATCCACATACCAACACATAAGGGAAGAAATTAACAGAATTCCTTGGGTCACGGAGTAAAGTACTGAAACAATATTGCTCCATCATATGCTGTTAACATGCATTGGCACTGCAGGACTTTCAGCCCAGGTTGCAATCATATTTCCAGTGGAAGAGATGAAGATACAAGCCAAAAGAACAAGAAGCAATTTTCAGTATAAGGGAAGCTGAGAGAGGAATTTGCATATTAGAGCCACTACTTCATGCTAGGCAGTGGGGATTCCCCCACTGTAGGATACTGTATGGGACTGTGCTTCCTCATTTGCCACAATTTGTGTGTCAGAGAGGCACGTGTTGCGGGGAGGGAGGACGTGCAGTCCTTGTGCACTGGAGGGTGGGTGTCCACAACCTGCTTCTGCTTGGCACATGGAGCTGTTGTTGCATACAGTTGTGCTGGCTCAGGGCAGAGGCAGGACAGCTGGCATACACAGCCTGTCTCCCAAACAGCCATGCCGGGGAGCCGGAGGTGAGCGGCTGAAATGCGGTCTTTGTACTTAAGCTTTTGTCCACTGTACATTACCTTGAAGAATGCACCAAGATCACCAAGAGGAAAATATGTCTTAGCCACGGAGCTCTGAAAGGATGACATTTTGGCTTTCCTCTGTATCAGACTTATCTACATACAAATGAGATCCATGTACACATTAAAGGAAAACCACTAGAATCAGCTCAGATTGTAGAAGACAAAGCCTTCCTTGTACTGCAACGGACTTGAAGCACACCTGAATGATAACATTTGGAGTTACAGCTTTGGCTCACGGGTCACAGCACAAAGTTCTTCAGACCTGACCTTGACCCACAGCTTCTGGAGAGGAGGGCAGCTTTGTCAACCCTCAGCCTCTGCAAAACCAAGAATAACTGCCCAGCAGGAATTTAGAAATAGTAATTTCATCCTGAACTGCCGTCAGACAACAATGCTATTTCGACACAAGGGACGTGGGCTGGGGCTGAGGCAGCACCCAGGAACGCACTGCAGCCTTTAACCGTCCTGTGCCTGCGGCCCAGGCGCACCACCCAGCCCGACAACTCCAGGGCGAGGGGATTGTTAGAGGCTGGCCACTGACATTTTAAATGGTGAACACTTACTGTACTGATCAAAATTTATATTTGCTCTGTGCAGGCAGCAGTCTCAAGCATCAAAGCTTCTGTTTCAACACTGTGCCAAAACCCATAAAGTTTAAGGCTTGACCAAGCATTGATTCAGCACTAAAGCAGAAGCCTGGACTCTGGAGACTACTGAATAGCTGGATTAAATAAACACTTTAAAAATACCTCTAACACTGCTAATAAAAACTGGGACTAAAGAAACACATAGATGAACCTTTGTTTGCTGAGTAGTTTTTATTTTCATATATATAGTAACTATATTTACAATGGGAAAAATGGTTTCTAAAATAACTATAAAAATAAAAGCATTCACAGTGAAATCAAGGTGCTAAATATGGGTATTTTAAGACACAGGTAAAATTAATTCTATTTGATGCTCGTTAACCGGGTTCAAGGGTCCTGCCAACACTTTCTGTGTCTTTTACAGAGAAGGAAGACAAGGAAAGATCAGTGGGAGTGAAAGAGCAGAGACAAGGAGGGGAATGTGAGTTACAGCAGCATCCATGGCAGCCAGCACAGCTTCAATGTTTCAAAGGTTCAAAACAAACAAAAAGACATATTTTTCGTGACAAATTCATCTGAGCTTTTGATCAGGCTGACGCAGACGTTAGCTAGATGGCGCAACTGCATACCCAGGAGCTGCGTAATGCTCCAAGCTTGAGCTGACCAGGGCTATGTAGGGTACACAGCCCCTCCCCTCTCCTTATCTAAGCACAGCCCAATCAGTAGTACATCTCCAAGAGCAGAAAGGCCAGAAACAGAGCTGGAAATACTCACAACTTCAGCTATGATTTCACCATACCATCCATTTCTCTTAAACCTGCTATCCTGGAGTCATGTGATTCCCCAGAAATAAAAATTAGTTAATGGGTAGCATTTAAAGCTCTGGAAACGATTCTACTGGGAGTAAAGGTATAGCAGGAAAGGGAGCATGCGTGCTTCCAGACTTACAGTGAAGTTTAAAAATTTGCTTGGGGCTAACAAAGAAAATCTCATCATTGTACATGTAGGACTATGCAGGTGATGGAGGAATGTGAAGACCCATGCTAGGTCCCGGTGCCAGGACCAGGGCAATACAGAGACAGCAACCCAGGGGAGCTCCTCTGAGAGAGTAGCTTGGATCAGGAGGGGGAGGGTAGTTGTACACCACACTGCTTGGGATCATCTGGCTGAGTAGCACAGCGTAGTCCATCTGGAAGGAATAACTAATTATACCCCACCTCTATTTATGTCTAATTTTAACAGCAAATTTCCTAGGATATAAAACATGATCTGTTACCAGTCAGACTCAATGCTAGCAAATGTCAGTGAGCACTGTGCTACCCCAGTGCTAAACGTTTTTGAACATCTCCATTTAGTGCTTTGGATTTAAAGAACAAATCAGATCGGCTCTTCTTGACTAGGCCATTTTACAAAGATAGATTTCAAAATATGCCTTTCTCAGGATTTTCTCATCTTTCTAAAAAATGGCACCATTGAACATCAACAGACTGAACCCCCCCCCCCCCCCAAAATATCTGATTAAAACAAGTTATAGCCTGGCTAGAGTGAAAACCAAGTTCAAGGCTGGGCCACAGAGGCCCTCTGATGGCTCCAGCACAGAAGAGAAGAGTAATCAAAAGTGTACTAATACACAGTCAAACAGAGCTACCCAAAAAACTCGAACAAAGTTTTGTTGTAAATTGCTCTACCTGATAAAGTAATTGACTTGATCTTTCTCCTCATATTTATTCGCTGATAAAACCCACTTGGTGCCCTCTTGGTTAACATTCCCCAGAGCTTCCCTGCATTGCCCTGCCAGCACCAACCTGGGACGTGCACCATTTGTATTATCTGTGAGATTGTAACAGGGCTGAGAGCTGCCAGAACCTACCTAAAATATTTCCACTCAGACATTACTTATTTTTGTACTTTCTTCCATGATGACAAATGGATTTAAATTCTTTCCTACTTTTAATCTTTTACCATTGCATTTGACAACTTTTAGGGCTTGAACAAGTGATCAGCAAAGAAAGTCGATGGAGAGCATGCCAGAGGCAAAGGCAAGTAAGGCCACAAAGATGCAGTATAGTTACAAAATAACAGCTACTCTTGCCCTCTGTAGTAAACAACTGGGTTACTTAGAGTCCAAACATACTGCGAGTTGGGGAGATGCTGCACCAAATGCCCTGCAAAGAGACAATTATAGTAATCAAGTCTCGTGGTCAAAAAGACCAGGGCTGCTCCCAGTAGTTCACTGTGGGACACAAAATGGCTCACCACAGCCTATGCAAACTTCACAGCAACAAAAAAAAACGCACCCCCCCAAACCTTTTGATATCGCACCAACACATAGCGAATTTTCAGAAGAAGTATCAGATCAAAAGCCTTGCTAAGGCTGCCCGGTCGGTGAACTGCCTCTGAGTTCCAGTCTCGCTAGGAAAGCGAACAGTGGAAGGAACGGCTTTCTCCTATGATACTCCTACCCCATGCAGGATTCCCTTGGCTGAAGAGAGATGCGCTCCAACATTTCTTTCTGCTTAAATCTTCCACAGCGCCTTTATATTGTCCACAGGTAAAAAATTACTCATGTAGAACAGTCAAGAGCCACAAAATCTGTCTTCTACTTCTAAGTGACCTATCCACCTAGCTTCACACACATGGTGAACACAGGGACTTGTATGACTTTTTCCTAGATGCTGCAGACCCCTTTAACGGCACATATGGACACTCTGAGGCCCCTTACAAGAGGGGGGCAGAGCTACATCAGATGGGCCTGCTAGTCGTCAGTACAGCCCTTGGCAGCAAGTGCTGCTGGGTGGTCGAAAAAGGCACCCAGTAGTTTTGTGTAAAAGCAATGAGAGGCCCTTTCCAGGATGAAATCCCTACACCAGGGAACCCCTGGTATCTAGGCAGGCTTGGGGTAGCAGAATAATGTGGTTTTGGTCAAGTAAACAGTTGAGGAAACATCTTTGAAAGAAGAAAGCTTAGGGTCAGCCCATAGCAGCAAACCCTTTTCCAACATAGAACCTTAGGCATAATTTTGGGCAGAAACATCCCAGAGAGGACATTTACTCCTGGTCTAGTGTCCCTCTTATCTCCCTGAAGTGACATGTAAGACTTCTCCTAATATACCTTTTAAATCCAACTGAGTAAAACCTGAGTACCTCACTGCTCAAGCCTACAGTCAAAGCATTCCAGTTCTCCAAATGTATTTTCCTGTTTCTGCAAAGTTCTGAGATATGCAAAGTAGCTTGGTGCCAGTCAGCTGCTGATTTTGGTAACTGGCAAGAAATGTTAGCCTTTGTTTTCTAGAGCATTGATCTTGGATTGCAGAATGATATTGCAGCTTGGATTCAAGGTTTTCTGTAGTCATTTGAGTGAAAGATATCATATGTCTTTAATCTCACCATTAAATGGCAATCTAAGTGGCATACTGCAAGAAAGTTGCTGATTCAATCTGGAAGAACTACCTTTCTGTAAAAGAGCCAGGACAGTAAGGTGAGATGAATTCCTGAAGCCACAGTGGTAGTGTTATGTGAGCAGGGCTGTCGGTGGAGATTTAACCCCAGCCACAGGCACCAAGACGTGATCCTTCTGCTATAGAAACTCAACCTTGTGCTTTGTGTGAAACTTGTGAACTTCACGACCTGTCATGCACAGCAGAAAGTCCTGACCCAGAACAATTTCTTTCACGTCTATGAGAGCAGTACGGCTATGTAGAAAGAAGCAGTTTTATAAAGCTGTGTAAGAAAAGAGTTAACTATACAAACAGTGACATTAACACTCCATGAGGACTACTGCAGCATGGACCACAAGGCTAGTAAACACACGTAGGAGCCCTGAACAGAGAAGAAAGATCAAAATTAGCCCTCTGGGGCATGTGGTTTGCTACTCTGCCTCTTTAAATAAGCTTAAATTTTTAAATCCACTAACAGGAGGCACCTTCTACCAGCATTCAAGTATTTCATGGAGGGGTGAATTTCTCAGCAGGGTTGACAGCCCCTCATTCAGCCCGTGACCTCCCCTTTTCCTCATGACCTCCTCTCCCTGCCCACTGTCCCCCTCAGCAGTGAAATGCCCCACAGAGCACACCATCAGTCCCTCGTTTCCATTTTATTTCCCTGTTTGAATTACACTCTGCTGTTTTGAACCAACTAAAGGCACCTTATTTACCCACTCACTGAGCCAGGGGTAGGGTACAGACAAGGCCCCTTTCCCTGTCTGCCACTGGAACAGAGCCTACAATTTGATTTCTGCAGGACTCAAGCACTTCTGTGGATAGATGCTCTCCTACAGCAAGAGGCATGACATGACAGGGGAAGAACCCATCTGAAAGGAGCTAGATCTTCATGGCAATAGTCCTTGGGTGTTATCCTAGTGCTAAAGGCCCCAGCAAGCTCACAGCTCTCCCTGCACCAGGCTGCAGGCAGTACAGGCCACATCTCTGATGGTGGAAGATGCCAGCACAAGCAAAGGAAAGTCTCCGCACTCACCTGGCCATCCCCAGCCCCCACCTCCAAAACACTCCAGGCTACTCACTTTCTGTTAGCTTACTGAAACCATTTAACACAGCTTCCCAGAGCAGGCAGAAACAAGTTTCTTTTTTAAAATGGAAACGTCACAATACTTCTGACTTGCAAAAAACAACAAAAAAAATTACCATCAGATATGTTTGTGCAGCAAGCTCATTCTTCCCTTTTTATAAAGCCACAAGAGATATAAAATATAGAACATCTAAGGACCACATGAAAAGGATGTCTGGATCTGTTAAAACATAAAGAAGGCTCTACCAGCCAAGGGCAAAAGTTTAGCAACAATAAAAGTGTCTTTAGGGTGGTTTTTTTTTTTTAATGCATAGAGAGAGGAAAAGAGTTTGTGGTCATGTTTTCCAGCTTTATGTATATTTGTCTATCATTTTAATATAAACAGGGTGTATTTATAAAGCCTAAAGAAATGGGAAACAGATTCACTGGTTTCTAAATGCCAAGAAGTCTCTTCAAGGATGATAAGCAATTAAAGAGGAAAGTCAATCAAACTTTTATGACACTTCTGACCAAGGGTTTTATTTTTATTGCACAAAATCCAATGTGACAACAACAGATATATACAGTAGCAGCACCCACCCATCCTTCTGTTGTGACGGGCCTGCCAGCATTCCCAGTAAAATCCCACTTCTGAGAGGAAAACAATGCTTGAATTCACGTACCCTTTGACAGAAGAGTTCTCAACGCTTCTGAATATACTAATATACACGGGAAAGCATGTAGAAATGGATACATGAGTACAATTTCCATATGCATCCACAAATGCTCTCTTAGAGCAATTGTCCGCACAGCCCCTAAGGAAACATGGTCTGTTTTCTATAGCAAATGCTCAGGGGAGTCCAGAAATCCTTCAGTAGCCCTGAAAAAATTAAGCAGGAATGGAATAAAGTAGGAAAGCAGACAATGCAGCTGGTGCGTTATTTTACACCAGTCCCAAATATTCAGCTTGAACAGTGGTACAGACAATTTTATATTGACAAGGCAGAACTTCAGTTGTCAGGTTTTGACAGGCCATTTTGGTAGTGAAGAAGGTTTGGCTTTTCCTGGGAGAGGGGGAAGGGGGAGAAGAAGGAAGGTGCTAATTATGAGCGTATTATGTGCCCATGGAAAGAGAATTGGAAAGTCTCATTAATGGCTCTTTTGATAAAGGGTATCCAAAAAGAGTCACTAAAATACAATGCAGTGGAAGGGTCTGTATATTTTACAGAAGAGGGATGCTGCATACTCCAAAATGTATGGTTCCCACCTAAAATAAGCAGTTAGAGAAATTTTGAGTCCAATTCATGAAGAATGTTTTAAGAAATTAGTTTTGCATCATTAAACAACTGCATTTTATACATTAATTACCCAGAAAAGAAAAAACAGAGTAGGGCCAGGGGAAAATGAGTAACAAGCTAACGTCCTTTTTTATTTTTTATTTATTTATTTATTTACTTAAAAACAAATTCTTATGATAACTCAGTGACCAATAGTGACCTGGAGACCAGGGACAGCCCCATTGTACCACCTGTAGTTGTGACACAAATGCACCCTCCCTGGATTTTTCCTTTTACTTTGAGCATAGTTCTTTGGCTAGACATCAGCTCAAGCCACAGAAGCTCAGCTATATACTGTAGCACATAGGAAACTGTAGGGAAGGGCTCGGGGGGGGAGGCACAGAAAAAAAGGCTGCTTTCAGCTAGGATACATTGTCCTATACAAAGCAAAATGCTTTTGTATAACAAGTAAGGGTTGATTGTTAAGATCTTCATTTTTGTGGCAATTCTCATCCTTGCCACAAATCAGATCAGACTAGATAGGAAAACACTTACTGCACTGGACTCCAGAGACCTGGCAGCTGGACCGTCCCACACTGCAGCTCACCTTCCAGCTGACTGAGTGACCCACTCACCCTGGCCCACCTCTACAGCACACAGGTACCACCACATCTTACTACCTCTTGGCTTCACAGGGAAAGTGAAGTCTGAGTTTTCTAACACTTTAAAAAAAAAACATTTAAAACAGGTCAGTTCAAATGTACTTGTAACTGCTTGGTTCACTGTGCTGTTATGTTTTTCTCATCTCCTTCAGCTTCCTAGCTCTTGAGAGTTACCTACTAGAATGCAAAGCCCCTTTATTTTTTCCTTCATCACTTGGGATGCATCCTTGAGGGACTGAAGTGTTTACATTCTGTTCAATTTTGGCACAGGTTCTCTGAGCTCTATTTTATGTCAGATGAAATTCGTCCTGGTGTAAATCCAGAGTAAATCCCAAGCAACTCTAGTAAGTCACTGAAATTACTCCAAAATTATACAACATGTAGGATTTGATCCTGAAATTGCTACAAGCTTTTCTTCCAGACAAGCTAAGCCCCAGTTCCTTCTCAGCCCATCAGTTAGAGCAGCCACCTGTGCGCTACCCACATAAACCCAGCAACTCACAGGCAGCAGAGCACTGAGCGTCTCTGGCTTGGTTTGCTAAAGAGATGAAAGCGACAAAAAGGAAAAAAACAATTATAGATGAGGAACGCGAAGCAGTAGGTGTATTTAGTTGTCTTGGTTTTATTGTAAGCTACAAGTGATTTTTATTTTTTGGTGTAGGCTCACAACTCCCACTGTCCTATGAGGGATGTGTTCACATGCATCTGAGGACTGAAGAGCCCTCAGGAACAGTCAAGTTATCAAATAGCTTGTGTCTCGCAGAGCTGCTTGAGCCAGAGCACTTCTACTCCCTCCCTGGGTGATAGGTTTTATTCAGGAAGGCAGAAAAAGTTAAATATAATGTGACATGAAAAATACAGGGAGGTATCAGCAATTAACTGATAAAGCAGACCATCTTTCCTCTTAAACAGCAGGAGACTGCTCTACATTAGTCAAGCAGAATTAATAATTCACATTGAGTAATCTGGAAAATTAGATGTCCTTCTGACTATGCCTGCAAGCAGCTTACAATTTGGTTTTGTTCATTATTCTTGGAAACATCTATGAGTAATTCTTGGTCCACTAGAATTGCTGTGGGAAGCAAATTCAAAAAGGGGAATGAGCACAGCTTTGGCCAATAGAGCCAATTCTTTTTCTTTCGGATGCATGGAGTGGTCAGCTAACTATACTGTCAATGCTGAAGCATTTGTTCAGCTCCCCAGCAACTGCTTCGTTTTCTCCACTAAGAAGGTAAAACATGTAATATTTTCATATTTGGTCTGAAATACCATGGCAATATATACCTGTTCTCTATGCTTGTTTCAGGTTGCATTTGGCAACAGGAGGAAGGTAGAAGAAGGCAGTGAAAAAGTAATTTATTTTGTGGGAGCCAACCTGATATCATCTGATCTTCCTTGGTGTCCCACTCTCAGAAGGGGTTTGCACAGAGCAGAGCCAATCCCTGCTGCTCCCCACTTCCCAGCTCTGCAGCCTGGAGCAGCCAGCACCAGCTGAGGGGAGGAAGAAGAGGAGGAGGGAGTCTGACAGCACTTTCAGAGCACAAGGATTAGCATCCAAATGAATTGGGTCATACTTGAAACTTCACTCTGCCTGAAGCCCAGTCTAGAAACAGTATTTCAGCTGACCTGATGAGAGTGACGGCATCTCCAACATTGCTTGGTTGGGACGCCACTGCATTCTTGCCTCTCTGGCTCTGGGACCTGGATGAGCCTTGCTCCTCCCTCACACACCAGAGGCACAGTGTTTTAATGCAGGAAATGAGACAGTGCTCAAAACCAATCTGAAGACCCAGGAATCAGCACAGCAAATGAAAAGAATGAACCACCTCAAGTCTTTACATGAGCCAGGCTGGGTTTCTGGCCACAGGTTAAGAAATACTGGAAAGGGAAAAAATGCAGGCTGTACTTTTCTAGAAGTTTTGTAAAAAACACGACAAGCACATGCCAGTGATGGAATACACACGTTTGATTCCATGTCCTTGCACAGGATGAGAAGATCTCTCCAGGTCCTTCCTGCCCTACAGTTCTAGGATGTTAAAAACCACCAGCAGAAAGGTTCTGGTTCTGGATGATATAGATCCAGTGGTGAATTGCATCATCCAACACTCTGATTTCACTAATGAAAACCAGCACAACCAGCACTACAGATGAAGTTGGCTGAATTCAAAACTTCCTTGCTTTTCTGGGATTAGTCAGACTCATAATGGTCCTTTAAACTTTTTTTTTTTGTGGTTAAATATTTTATATCATGCTTATCATCCAGGGAGCTCCTAGAAATAATAGCAAACATGCGTGCATGAGGGTCACACAACTTCTAAAATGTTAACGCAGTTTATTCTCTCTAGATTCTGCAGTTCTCCTGACCCAAGAAGTTTGTACTTCTGCAAAAAAAACATGGAGGAAGGTTTCTTGAACTCCACTAATTATTCTAAAATAAGGAGCTTGTATATTTTTCACTAGCTGCAAAGATACAAAACTCTGGAGATGCTAGAAGACAGACACTGCTAATCTGGAAACTTGGGTGTGAGCTAAACCTTTCCCTAAAACATTTTGCATTTCTACTGCTAAGCAGCTTTTGGTTTCAAGTTATCTGAAGTCCTCAGCTTCCCATCAAGGTATGTTCCTGCTAGCAAGCAATGTCAGACAAACTGGAGCTTTCAGCTGGCTAAGAGGTACTGTGCTGACCATGTAAGTGTCTTCTGTGATCACAGACCACCTGAACAGCCAAATACACCCTATGTCAAGACCACTTCCCCTCTCTGATGCTTTCCCAGGTGACAGTGATTAACTAGAGGCTACAGGGAAGTCAGTGGAAGTTTTTCCATCAATTTGAACAGGGACCTTCTCTTCCACCCTCTCCATGTCCCAGACTCTCTTTCTCTTCGTCTCCTGTCAAAGCCAGTCTCATTATTAGTTTCTGCAATGTCCTCCCTTTCTGCAGAAATCCCTGCACCATCCCTCTCTCAGCGCAACCTCCCAATGGTGCCATTTGCTCCTGACGCTCCTACCCAAACACATGCACACCAAGCCAAACTGCTTGGGCTACTGAGTGCTCCGTACCCCAGGCCCTGCCAGCCCCACCTGGGGAATGACTCAGTCTTGCACAACTCTTCCTTGGGGATCACCCTTTCTGCTTCCCTGCAGGACAACTACAGTGAAACTGCCCAAAAGGTGGAAGGGCATGTTCATGGGGGAAGGCTGGGCAGGGATGTGGCCCCACCAGGGCAGAGCAGAGCTTTCTGCTGAATTTTTTTTCTAAGCATGATGAAAACGCTCGGTGCTGATTTCAGTCAAAGTCATGCTGGGCAGGAAATTGCAAAGACAGCACTAACACACAGCTCGCATCTCAACCTCCTAATTTTCTGCAACACGGATCAAGTTAACTTTGTCAAATAACCAGGCAGGTTGGACACGGGCAGGTAGGAGCAGCCATGGAGGACAGTCTGGGGGCTGTCTGAATGCAGCACCCAGCCTCCGAAGGCTGCCAATGCCCAGTGTCAAATTGCCTCTCTCAGGGCAGCCACGGAGCACGCAAAGCAACACATAGTGCTCTGAGGACTAGTGAATGGTGAGAAAGGGAGGGCAGACAGACATAAAAAGAGGAAAAATAGCATAAGTCACTAAATTCCTATGCTCAAGAGCAGCAGAAGACAAGCTGCATGCTGTCCCATGCTCCTGCTCACTGCCCATAGTCACATCAAACGTGCCTCTAAGCTTAGTGTCTGATCAGGCAGTCAAGCAGCTGCCAGTGGCTCCATACAAGGGGAGGGTAAGCACATTGGGGTACTGCATGTTGTGGGAGGCAATGCTGTCTGCCACCTTCAGATGACATCCCCTAGCTCTTGCAACAGAAAAAAAACCCCAATGCACAAGCAGTCCACACCCACTCTTCCAGTACCAGTCATGATTTTACAGACATCACCTCCTTGGGACCTTTATCACAGCATTTTATGAATTTCTCTCATTTTAACATTTATTAACAGTCAGGATCAAAACTCACTTCTAGTCTTGTTTCCCTCAATACAGCTAAGGCATGAAGTTGGTTAAAAATTCCTCAAGTTTTACTCACAGTCATACACATGCTCACAAAATGAACATTTGGCAATGTTTGTGCTGCCAAAATTAAAATTAGGCACCCAGTCTGCCCAGGCTCCACCTTCAGGCAATGGGAAAGGCTAGGATCCATCAGATGGAAACGCAAAGTGCCTAAGCCAGGCTCTCACACTGAAACACCCTTTGGGGAAGGACTACACTTTCCACCAGCCTCATAAGAAACGTTTGAAGCCAGTCACTGAAACTCCCCAAACACACACACACCCCCAAGGCTTTGTTTGTAATTTCTTATTTGCATCTTCACTATACAAATGGAAACAGGAGTCAATTTTTGAAACCCAACAGTGCAAAGATCACTATTCTCTTCCTATCCGCATCCTTCCTGTTCCTTTGTTTTTTCTGCTGATAAAAGTGAAATTATGTTGGTTTTCTAACAGAAGGAAAATGGAAGAATTAAACCAAAGCAGAAGCTCACCACATAAATTTTTCTAGCAAATCAAAGCCATTTTTTTCAATTAAAAATATTTTGATGAAAAATTACAACCACTTTTCAGTGAAGTGGCTTTATAGCTTCTCTTAATCTAACAGGGACACCCACATAGAGGCTGCATTGTTTAACCAGCTGTAGCATCCCCCATACAGTCCCACTCTGCAGAGCTCCTTGCTTAGCAGTGAACACATTTATAGCCTGGATTCTCCAGGGAAGAAAGGGAAATCTCCAAGGTGCCGCTAATTAGTTCTCCTAATGCACTGTCAATAAAAAGGGGAAACACAACTTATTTCATGAAAAACAGCTTTGTTGCTGTTTGTAATAGGAACTAGGATATCCCACAAGTGTTACTCAGAGAATGAATTCCATGGCTGAAATGGTGATCCCCTCCAGGGGTTTTCCCTTCAGGAGGAAGATTTGATTGCCACATTTGTGGTGAGCAGCAATGTCTATATTGAGCCTGTAGCTGACCTCCTGACCACATTGCACCTCGACCCCCGGGTGAGGACTCACTATGCACCAGTGCCCTGCACCTGGTTTCCACGCAGAGAAAACCCAAGGTTGGGGCTAGAAAGGAGCCCTGCTGCATCTGAGGTGCTCAGACGGACTGATGGACAGTTCACAGGAGAGATCTGTGACAAGTCCCACTACAATTCCCTTTGGACTGGACACTTTCACAGATATTTGCCCTATGGAATTTATCATTGGAGTGAAATCCTATCTTTCTTTCCAATAGCCGGTGACTTGTGACAATCCCACAGTATGCAAAACTACATCTACTTCCACCGAGAAACAAATAGCGAGCCACAGTCTCAACAAAATGTGTAGAAAACATCAAATCATCACAACCTATGTGTTCAGGGATGTTTCACAGAGTAAGTGCTTACCTGCTGGAGAAACAGTGAATAGACAATAAATAAACACCTCAAATGTCACTACCTTATAGGCAAAGGTGGGGGATGGATTGGAATCTCTTACTATCCTGATCTATAAAGCCAAAAGCCCTTGCAAATTTTCCAGTTCCTACACTAAACTATTTTAGTACCAAACAGTCCCATTAAAATGCCCACCCCAAATCAGAGCTTTGCTTGCCACCTTTTCTCAACCCCCTACAGAATTAAGTGGCTGTTATCCAGCTGACCCCCGCCCCCAGAGGTACTACATATCTAACTCTTTAAAAAATGTTATGCCTCCTTGTTGCCAGGAAGGCTGTCATTATCATGCTGCCACAGCTCAAAGTGCTAGCCTGTGCTCATCCTTTTACATCAAGTACAAATTCACGTGGGTGAGCATCTGGATAAGTACAGAGCACAAGAGCTATGGAAAATAAGGAGTAAAAATTTCAAAAGAAATCAAGATGCTAGCTAAATTCTTACAAGCCTGTAATGCTATTGCTAAGAGTCATTAAAGATGGGTTTGAAAAGCTTACCTGTGTCTACATCTACCTACAACCACGTCCAAGTTAACTAGCTGCTGATTCACACGAAATCACTGTTCTTTCTATTTTCTCATGGACTGGATGACCAAACGACAAGAAAATGTTGCCTTTCCTGAGAACAGCAGTTTCTGTTTTCACAGGAATCATATGCAAAAAGCTCTCAGGGCCACATTCTTGAAAGCTGCTTTCTGCAATCACTTACATAAGCAAAATTCTGCTTGTAAAAAGGTCAATCAAAAAGTTTGCAGACATGACTGAAGTGATTATTCATCTAGATGTCACTGAAATGTTCCTGCTTGTATTGCCTTAGTTTGTCTACCATCTCAAGTAGATAACAATCATCTTCACACAGGTTAATGAGTGGACACAGGGAATGAGAACAATCGTACCCAGCTGAGAACGTTCAGGTCAGTGTTGAAAAGAGTTTACAGGATCTGCCCAATTGGTTTTATGTGCTATTTACTAATCATAGAATCACAGAATGGTTTAGGTTAGAAGGGACCTTGAAGATCATTTAGTTCCAACTCCCCTGCCACAGGCAGGGACGCCTCCCCCTAGACCAGGGTGCTCAAAGCCCCATCCAGGCTGCCCTTAAACGCCTCCAGGGATGGAGCTTCCACAGCTTCTCTGGGCAACCTGTTCCAGTGCCTTACCCCCCTCAAAGTGAAAAATTTCTTCCTAATATCTAATCTAAATCTACCCTCTTCCAGTTTGAAGCCATTCCCCCTTGTCCTGTCACTACATGCCCCTGTAAACAGTCCCTCCTCAGCTCTCCTCTACGCCCCCTTTGGGTACTGGAAGGCCACTATAAGGTCTCCCCAGAGCCTTCTTTTCTCCAGGTGGAACCACCTAATTGCAACATGAAAACTAAAAGTCTTGTTGGATTTTGTCTGTCAAATGTTATTACTTACTAACTGCTTCCAAAATTAGATAGCTTAAAAAAAAAAAAAAAAAACGGGCAGAAATGCAGCCTTGTTCCACGAGGTCATAACAAAAACATTGACTATACTTGAAATATTTTGAGTTCACACTACCAGTAAAGCTTTTTGCATAGAGAGCCAAATCTTTTCATCTCAGGTCCATTTCTACGTGCTCTGTAGTCTTGTGCCATCTGCCCCCTCCCAGCCTTCCTGAAACAGTCCTGGAAGCCTACTGGAGCACTCAAATTAGAAAAAAACAGGCATTAGAACTGGAGAACAGTCTTCATGAAGGAAAAATACTTCAGGGGGGGAAAAATTTGGAATAAATTTTTTAAAAATTATCATTGTGATGTCTCAGTGCAATGGTTTTCACCTGCCACATATTTAGGGTAGAGAGGAAGTTACTTGCACTACAAAAAAGGATGCCTTCTACATAACATGGTGAATAAAAATAATAATGATTTCTGATAAATTCAAGCCACATTCATGTTTGGCAGCTTTCCCATCATGCCAAGAATTTATCCAACGCCCCTTTTATTTATGATGAAACAAAAGTGACATAACACTTTGTCATGAAAGAATGCTGTAAATGATGCTTTTTTAATTATATACACTGTTATTCTTGAAACAACTCTCCAATAATTTATGTTTATAGCCCTACACACATGCTGCGGAAGTGGATATAAAATGCAGCTGTGGTCAATGACCACGTGATTTCAGTCTGATGCTAGCTCAATGTTAAAACTGGAAAAAGAAAGAAGGACCAGACACTCCAACAAGTGCTTTTCCCCACCTCGATTTTTACAATGTTATTGAATTACTGGCCTACCAAAAATCAGATGCTTACAGTCAGCCAGGCTACGAAAAGGAAAAACATCCTGGGAGCTGAATCTGAACACTGGTGGGTCTCCAGCAGATCAAGAGCAGCAGCAGCAAATGCTGATTTCTGCTGAAAATTTTGAGCAAAAGGAGAATGCCTGTACATTATATTGTCTTTCCAGCACCTCAGAGCATCATTAGCAGCTATTGACCCGTCTTACCTACAGAGAGACCTTTAGGTTTCTTCAAGACACCGAGATGTCAGTAACAGCAGCTAGGTTGGTCTATGCTTTCCATCTCATACTCATTTTCCCTAGCCCCTCAAATGTTGTTAAAGCAAATATTTATAGACTTTTGAACATTATTATTCTTACGCTTCACCACAGCCAACATAGACAAGAACATGCCCAACGATACAACAGACAGAATTTTCTGCTATTTGGGGCCCTCAGAGAATATCTGGGTTTGCTGCACTAATAACCATTTTCTCCTCCCCTTTCTCCTGGTCATCCTTTCCAATATAGCCCCTGAGCTTTATTCACTATAAATATAAGTGCCAAAGCAATGAGTTGTCAAGTCCTTTGAATCTGGGACATAAAGGCATCAAGGATGTGACAACTGAGATATGCAAGAGCTTTAAGATACCAGCAACTCTCTACTGACCTCAGCCAATTCATGTAAGTGAATACATCAGAGCAGAGCAAATAGAGAGGACTAACTTTCTGATTTGAGCTACCAAACTACACAGTGTAGAAGCCAATGAAAGATCAGGGCTACTGTGAATTGTGTCCATATATCAATTGCAAGGTAAAGATATTAAGCAGATAAATGGGTAATGACATAAACAGAAGCTGATGCGTGACTTCAGAGAACAGTGATGATAGGACCACTGAGTACTGTTTGCACTTATGTAGGCTTAAAAGAACATGAAATGCAAAGAAAGGGATCAAAGAAGAAATAGGCTTCTCCAAAAATGGACAAATATGTATTCTGCTCTTTGCTGTTTGTGGTTTTTAACATATACATATTTTTCATTTTCTAGTTATTCCCTGCCCCACCCCCCATTCTACTTTACACATTTATAAACTTAATACCTCAGTTCTTCCTGAAATTCAAAACCCTGCAGGGTTACAGGCCAAATTCAGTTCTGATCAAGGATGGTTAGTCTGAGGATCAAGGATGAATCCTCTGTGTCTTGCTGAACAAAAGATACAGCCCATGAAGGATGAACCTCTCTATTTCTTTCCTCTGGTTTTCTTTCAACACGGAAGTTTGGTCCACTCTTCTCCTTAAGATTTCTGACTTCCAAATAAAATCATCCTTTGAGTTCAGATGATTAGGAGAGCCAAAAGGCATTGTTTTAGTTTTTGCTACATTTAAAACCAGTTTGTTTTCCTTGAACCAGTCTGTCAAAGTCTTTTTGCAGTTCAGGCGTTATGTGAGAAACAGATTTGCCATTAAAATGCACAGTCGTGCCATCTGTATAAAAATGTATAGCACAGTAATGACATAGCCTTGCAAAATCATTAATAAAAAGAAAAAAAACAGGAATGACTGACACTACTCAGCTCAGGGAGGGGGGAGGATAGAGGGGAGAGACATTGACACCTTTGACTGACAAAGGGGGGAAGAGACAGCGCTGTGAAGAGAAACAGATTGATGCTTCTCCCAGATTCTTTGTCTTCCTGACAGAGTACGGGCAGCAGCACAGGCCACCTACTTGCTGTGCTAACGCCTGCAGCACGTTAGGCCAAAAGCTTTGGTGAAGTTAGCTAAGAAAGATTTCCAGTACATTTTTATTTACGTAGGGTATGCTTGAAAGAATTCATTAAATGCATGCTCGGAAGTCCTGTTTCACCAGGAGCTGTTCCTCTGCACTGGTGAGAGGCCCCCCATCAGGTCCCTCTGCAGCTCTCCCCAGCAAGGCTGTTACTGCCTCATGTTGACCAGGGAGGCTTTCACTAACAACACACCTGCTTTCAATACCACTGATTCTGAACCTTTATATTGTGCAGGCTAAGCCCCAACGGTGCTGAGAGCCCCACAGCTACACTGCTTCCTACCTGGATTGCTACCTACCTACCCACCCCTACTTCTGCAGGATCATCCTGCTTGCACCAGAGCTCTCTGTTTAAATGCTGGCAGGCACCCAGCTCTTTTCACTCCTAGGCAGAGGTAACGTTATAATGGCCATATCCTTCAGATTCCCCCTTACGGGAACTATACCATGAGCTAAGGGAACGAGCAGCAGCACTTGCAGCAGTAATGCTGAGTTCCTTCAGTGGCCTGACACAGGAGCATTGGCTGCCGGCGGCCCTCACGTCACACCTGCTAGATATGATTTAGGTTCAAGGTTGACGCGTGTTGGTCCCACCTCACTCTGACAAGCCAGCAGAATACTGTGATTCACAGGGGCAGACGTGCAAGTCTTCCAAAAATATGCCCAGAAGGAAAGAACGGATGAGGGCATCTGAAAAAGATGCACATATGGTTTTTTTGATGGCTAAATAGCAACCAGTTCTCTAGACTTTTCCTCAGGTCACACAGGTGAATGTTTTTCTTAGGCTGAAGCCTTCTAAAAATATCATGGAAAAGATCCATTTTTGGCTATGTTGAGTTTAACAAGTGTCCCTTAAGCTTTGTTTACCCATCATCTTGTCAACGTGGCATATGCATCTCTTCACTATCAACTACGTGCTCCACCCTTTGCGTCTGGCTGACTGCTGAGAGCCGACTGCAACCCACAGCCTCTAAACAGTCCTGGGTCACAGCCCAGGTCTTTTGCCGAATCTAATAACATGTGCTGAAAATGCAAAAGCATCAAAACAATAAAAGCCATAAGAACATCTTTACAAGGTATTTGCTAGCATTCACCCCAGGGACTTCACTGTCATTTGAGAGAAAACATTGTAATTGTGGTAGAATTATAGATTACAGTTTTACTCGGACTTCCTAAAGTTAACCTCTACCATTACAGACCTAAATTTGGAGCAGTCCATTGTGCCACTTGGAGGAAAGCCACTAGTCCAGCACTAGCAACTTCAGTTGTATAAAAAGAACTTTTTTAATGAAGATTCGTGTTTCATAAACGTTGCACTATTTTTAGAAATATGAGAAAGTAAAGTATGCCTCCTTTTAAATCTGGTTTTTACTGCACCCTGTAATTTATGGCGATATAATAAGTAATTTGAAAATAAAGATTTAAGACAACATTTTAGCATTAGTGTTTTTAAGACAAAACAAACATTCAAAATAAAACCTAAACCACAGCAATGAAATCTATCATTAAATGCCTACTTTCTGCTAAATTTGTAGTTATAGCAGCTTAAATCTCAAACATTTGTTGTGACCTCTTGCAAAGTAAAAATAATCATATTATTCATTGTGGTTCAAGACCAATATAGGGTATTATTTCATCCTAGCCTTAAGTATTCATGGAATTATATAGAGTATCTTTTAAAACTGTATTAATTACTTTTTGTTGACTCCAAGTGACTGCTGGTTTTCAGAAATAAATGTATATCACCTTATCGTATTTACTTTATTTGTGAAGACTAGAATTTTTTGGGCTCATTTATGCATAATACATCAGATGTGACCTGTTTAATCAATGCTGAGGTTCTTCTGAATTAGTATGTCTGTACGAGTTTATCAGACGCAAAGGCTTTTGACTGTTCATGGGAAAATTCAGATGCACTTTTTCTCTTGTTTCACTGTGTAAAAGCTGCTACTGTACTGTGGTGCCAAAACTCAATGTTAGACTGCAGTGAATAATACATGCCAAGCAGTTCCATCCAGTCCATTAACTCTCTCAGACAGCCCTTACGTCACACCAAGTAGCACCTCACATGTCTCTGTTTATCACACTGGTATCTTTCTGAGAGACGGAGAGTCCCCTCTGCATGGGAACTAGCCCTGGGTTGGAATGTAGGCATACAGCAGTTGTTCCTATCAACACACTTATAAAAGCCACTTCTCTGCCTCCGTTTCTCTTTTCACCCAGCATTAATGCCACTTGGGAATTACATAATGTGATCATAAAAACGTGTTCTCTTCCCTTGGTTTTAAGGAATGGAAATATCATATTGAAAGGTTTTCCAGAAACTGCTACATAAGCGTGCTGCATATTTTTCAAGGCCAGGCACCAGAGGAGATCAGCTGAACATTAGAAACCTTCTTTAGGCAAAGAGGGGAATTTGTAGGCAAGGAAGTCTACCAATTATCTTCCTCCTAGGATTTCTGAAAAAGGTAATATTTAGAGAAGAAACAGAAGAGATTTTGCATTAAAATCCTCATATCTTTGGAGCTCCAGACTCAAACATCTAGTATTGCTACCTTCATTCTTCAAATCCATCATAGACCTGTACTATGAACATCCAAGCGCAGTACCAAATCATGCATGTAGCTATGCATGAACTCTAACTTTAACTTGCATGTGCTTCTCGGGAGGGAAGAAGGTTTTTCCTGTTAGAAAGACAAATGACTCGATTTTGAGAAGCCAGAGACAGCTGATCATATATTTTAGAGGGCAGCTAGAATCTGATCTACTAACCAGATACAAAAGTGGCAAACGATCTCTAATTCCATAAGGGGCCAACAAACCAGAAATGGCTATCTAAACATCGAGGGCTTATAACCAAGGTCCACACAAGCAGATCACTTCAGGGTCAAAAATAATATTTAGCCTTCTCTGACATCCAAAACATCCTAAGGTTCTCGTCAAACTCAAAGTTGCCAAGTGCTGACCTTGTCTGACAGTCCAGAGCATCTAGACCTAGAAATCTAGATTCAGACTTTTGTGGTTTGAAATCCATCAGTCTGCCTCTCAAGCAGCAAGTGTGAGCTGTACAACAGAAAATGCAAAGACTGATATTCTCTCTGGGTTTACATCCATGCCAGCTTGCTGATTTCAGTGTGGCTTGGCAGGTGCAAACAAGAGAGTTTAGCTTCTGCTCTTTATTTCTTGGGTTCCTAAAGCTTTTCCTGTTGTTGTTGTTTTAGACCAAGAAAAACACGGACATTTAGAGAGGGGAAAAACTTTAATAAGTTTTGTTCTTTTTTCAACCATAATGCAAATGACTTAGGTAAATAAGCTGAAACTTTGTAATTAATAATTGATCTTCAGTATGGCTTTTTGTGCCTTACAACATAATATTTGTACCCACTTGTAATATTTTGTTTTATTTTTAAATACCTTTTTAACTTTGGTATCACTAGCACTGAGTCTAGGTAGTTTTGTTATGGTGACAATTTTTCCATAACATTAATTTGAATTTGTGAGGATGGCATAAAAGGAGAAATAGAAAAGGCAAAGAAACAGAGACAAAATCCATTTTAATGGTAGCTGACAACTCCAAGCAAGATTAAACACAAATGCTGTTGTCTGCTCACTTGAATATGAAATTCTGTTTGTGATGGTCCCTCTCTGGAGAACTGAACCCAGGAGGTGGGCAATTTGTGGAAGACAACTTGGGCAAATACACAAATGGCACTTACTGCATTTCTTCTAATCCCTGAGACAAAGTAAATTCATTCTCAAGGGCCAATGAGAGCTTCAAGTTTGTCCCCACTGAAGCTGAGCTATTACTCTCTGTCTCTCTGGAAGAGCTAGGTTCAGAAAAGAGTAAGTGCAATAAATGATGCTACACACAGACTGGTGTGACTTATGGAGATGGCAGCGCTAGCCCTCTTGCCAATCTGAACAAGCAGCCTCGACAGAGGGAAGAACAGGAGATGAAGCAGCACTTCTCATCGAGATAGCTGCACAAAAGCTTACAAGTACCAGGCTGAAGCTAACTCAGTAGCAGAGCATCTGTCCTCCCTTTTTCCAGGTATGTTAACATTTATGGAACACTTAAGGTTTGGGAGCAAGAGGTTAAGAGGTCTCTGTTCCTAATAGCTTTCCCATCCCTATTCTTGAAGTCTGTGGAACTCTTCATATATATAGCTGTTTTTTCCTTTAACTAATACAGCCTTTGGGGGAAAAAAATAACCAACCAACCAAAAAAAAAGCTTTTACACAAAATGGTGATGAACTTCACCAAAATGTGGGTTTCGTGGGGAAAAGAAATGTTTCCGTTCATAAATCAAAAATGCTATTTAAACTGTTGTAGGACTTGTTAAACTGGGGGAAGAGACAGAAAATTCTCACATATTGATATCATTTAAAAACAAATAGGGCAAATAGACAGGGAACTGATTCATTTTTTAACTTGCATAGAAAAACAACTTCAAAAAAATTGTAGATGTTCATGAAAATAGATTTTCATTTACTATCAGCTGTAGAGGAAAAAAAACATACTTATTCTCTTTTCAGTCTCGCATAATCTACTAATTCACAACATATCAAACACAAAGAAACGGTAAAATACATTCATAAACACAAGTGCCAATATGTATGTGTCTGAAAAAAGCTAGTAATTTAAGACTCTTAAGTGGAACTGTTCCCCAAAGAATGTTATTAAAAACTGTTGCAAGGAAAATAATGTTAGTAAACACCTTTATGATGAAATAATTATGTGGAAGGCACTGTCATGTAAGAACATGGACCTACAGCCAAGGACAATTGCTCTACTATGCTTAATTCATTTATGAAACACGAGGTGCCAGGTTTATGTGTTTTGGCTGAGATTGGTGTGGATTTTTTTTTTTTTTAAATTATTCCTACAAGGCTAATGGATTATAATATATTTTGCCAGCGACTGCATTCCATAGCACATATTTTATAAAGAGGATGTACAATGTATTCAAGGCTTGCTTTCTCCATGAGTCAATGAATCAACAAACATCTCCCTATTGTGCAAGATACTATTGTTTGGTTGTATTTAAGAAAAGATTATTTGCTCAGAGCGTTGTGAAGTTATGGCAGGAGGAGGTGCACTAGCCAAGGAATCCTTTTGTGACGATTCATGAAAACAGACAATTGACAGACCAAAGACTTGCCATGGCACGGACAAGTTCACAGGTCTTTGATTCAGAGCCTGCAGTGCACTTCAAGTCAACTCCCACACAGAATACAATGCGGAACAGGAGCGTTTTCAAAGCACACAGTAGTTAGGACAGAGGTATTTTCTACTTCTACAGATCAAACTCAGCCTAGGAACATAAACGCTTGAATTAATATTTTTTTAGTGGCCACATCACACTGTACTTGAATGAGTAGGGAGACCCAAAGACAGCTTGTAGCTCTTGTCTGAAATCCCTCGTGCTGTGCTGTTCTCAAGCCTCAGGGCTCTCTCCCGTACTAATGAAAGCCGAACTGCACATCGTGCCAGGCTGCCAGCCCTTCCACTACCATGGCACAGATAAGGAAAGCCCCTGCAGTACCTGGCTTTGCTGTCACCTGTACAGCAGGGCTGACTCCCTGGAAACACAGCAGCCTGCAGGGGAGATAGCAATGTCTAGGAGAAAATGCACTGTTGAGTTTCCATCCAAACCTGATCGGTGCATCTCTGAGCAGATGATCACAACTGACTTGTTTCCACAAATTAATTCAGTATCTGCCAGGTGTGTACACCGCCTGTGACTGTGCACTCCATTCACCCTGCAGATGCAAGTCACACAAGGGTATGGATCATGGTGACCAAACATGGAGGCTCAGGAGCACATTTCCCCATTCAGCCTCACCTCTGGAGGAGACACCCTTCATGACCTAACCATCCACTTCTCTGGAGGCACATTGCCCCTCCCTCCTTCCAGTGGCCTCTGTCTGCACTTGCTCCCTTAAAACGTGCAAGAGACTGCATGGGCTCGAACTAGACAGGTGCAGGTAAAACACTGCAGCAGACTCAGCCAGCTACATTTGCTGTAAGGTTCTCAGCTCTCCTTGTTTCAGCACTGCCCTAATTTTATTCTTTGGCTGTTGCTCAAAGGGAGCAGTGGAAGCAAGAGCAGGTCGTGTGATCTCTGTTCTGGTGACAGGGGATGCAGAAAACATATGCATAAGCAAATGATAACAAGCACAGATTGCCTACAAAAAGGGCCATGCGATGGCAGCAGGGTGCCCAGCAATCAGACTCCTCCCTAGAGGAGGGCAGACTTTTTGGGGAAGAGAAACACACAGACCTGCAAACCTGGCCATGCACAAGGAAATGCAGAGTCCTGATGACCCCAAGGAGCACTCCCCTCCCCAGGCTGTGGGGCACCCCCTATGCCATGCCAGCAACACTCTGTGTGGAAAGCAGGGCAGAGAAAAGTGCTCCATACTGGGATAGTCTTTTAAAACTGTAAATCACTTTTCACTCTCAAAGTAATTTTAATGCTATTGTATAATACAGAGGGAGAAAAAATCCTTTTCTTTCCCACTAAACAGGCTTTCGCACCACCTACAACCCAGGATTAAACTTCAGAGGCAGTTACGGAAAGAAAAGGATTTCTGTAAAGAAATCAATCAATCATTTGTCAAGTGTGGGTTCAGCACCTCTGAAAACCAGGCCGTTTCTCAGGTACATGAAGATACGAGATCTTTATTTAAACCACCCCCAACCTGTTCCACTCAAGTCTCAGAAAACTGTGACCTAAATGCCATAGGAGAGCTTGGATTTCAATACTAGCCTCTCTGGGACTGAGTCTACTGCTCCTCAGCATCGCCATCTCACCTTTCCTTTCAAAGTCTGTTTGAAAAGGGAAATCCCACCATGCATGCATGAACCAGCCAGCTTTCACTGCATCAGCTGCACCCCAGGCTATGCGGTTTGCTGTTACTTACGGCCATCTTACAGCTCTGACACTGGAAGTTACGGCTTTCAGGAATCTGAACACTCAGAAAGAGGGCCTTTGACATACTGCCCCCTCTCCCCCTTCAGTTTCATTAACCTTCTCCTTTTTTACATACTTTAAAGCCTTTTGTTATAATTAACTGTCTATAACAAGGTGATCCAAAGTAAAGTTGGTTCAAGTTATTTATAAACTTTTAGGACTCCACTGTTTTATAGGCATGGTCAGAGCTCCTGAACAGTCAGACCCCACTTTCATCTATATTTTGTTATTTTTTTATTGTATGTACACAAGCAGAGTAGGCGGGACTGATCCATCAACCCCTGCAGTCCACTCTAGGTAACTGAAGATAATATCACCTTACCTGGAATAACTTCAGTCCTTTCCCATAGAGGCATTCAAACTCTTAAATGCTTAATGGTACACCGAGGACAACAATCCAGGGAAGTAATTTTATGGTTCAGACCAAAGGATCAAATCAAAGCATTTCACCAATTTGAATACGTGTTATTTAGAAGTCTTTGCCGCACAAGATAGTCTCAAAGCAGGGAGGGGGTTATAAACCAAGCGGTAACACTAAGGCCATTGTAGCCACTTTGTTCTAAAGCATAGCTCCAGCTCATTGTTGGTGCAGGGTAAGGCCAGGCCAGGCCAGCTGCCTGAGCATGGGAAGCTGCAGCACACTGCCACAAGCGTGGGGAAGAAGCTCTGCAGCTTCCCTCGTGGGGATTTGCCCTCATTCACCAAACGGTGCAAAGGAACTGACGGCTGCAAAAGCAGCTTGGAAAACACCTGCAAATCCCCTGCTAGTGCAAGCACAGCCCCTTCGGGTGGCTTTGCCGTTCATCTGCTCTCCTGGCAGAGGCCAAGTCCAAGCAGCAACCAACCGCTGGATGTGAATCGTGTCTCAAACCTCCACACTAATGCATGTGTGAAAACCTGCACTCACGGCAGACACTGGCCTGCCCTCAGGCTCTGTACCTGTTGCTTGACTGGGGCTGCATCCAGGAGAGACGGCCTTTCGGCAGGTGCATGAGCTGCCTGACATCAGAGAGACTTGAGTAGATCGTGATGTGTTCTGCTTCATCCCTGCACACAGAAACATTTTTATTATCAGGCACAGAGTGTTTGGAGGCTCAATATCTGCTGCTCTTCCTCATGGCTGCTAACAGAGGCATCATTGGAGGGTTGCGATTTACCACCTTCATATTTATTTACATCTGTGTCTCAAAAAGAGTGGCAATTTGCCAGATTTGGAAGTGCTTAATCGGATCTGATGGGCAGATTAATTAGTGCAGGTCACAGCACTAGTTGCCTTCCAGGAACATTACCTTTTTATTTATTTTTTTGTCAAGATAAAGCAGGAGGAGGTCAATGCCACCAGCATGTTTTACATTTTACTAGTTTAAGTCTTTGTGGTTTTATTTCATTTCCTCTGAGTGAGTGAACTTTGCTTTAATTTCTGCCATGACAATATACTCCAAATAAAATGGTGCAGGCACACACAAAAACTGGAATGCAGAAAGATTAAGATCTTATTTAACCCCCTCTTCCTTCCATACTGACCATGACAATCCTTCTCTCTCCCCAGCCATGGTTAT
This sequence comes from Ibidorhyncha struthersii, assembly GCA_013398815.1. Lineage (NCBI taxonomy): Eukaryota > Metazoa > Chordata > Aves > Charadriiformes > Charadriidae > Ibidorhyncha > Ibidorhyncha struthersii. Next base: position 240,769 of record VZSZ01005401.1, on the reverse strand, counting down.
TGCCCCTCCAGTATGATCCTCTTAGTATCTCTCCATCTTTGAAAAAAGGTATTTTGGAGTAAGGACAGTTTTCATACACACCCACATATATATACACACATGCATTTATATATATACACAGACATCTATTTTTATATACATATATAATGTATACATACAGAGAGAGAGGGGCAGACACTGTATTTGGCTAACCATTATACCAGATTGAGCAATTATAAACTCAGCTGGATTATTCTTAATTTTCACCAGCCTGACTGAAATTTGAATGTGGCCAATTATGTATAGACTGACAAACCAGAGAACATCGAGATTAATTTTTTATGGCTACCGAATCATTTGCACTCCGTAACCTTGGGAGTGACATGCTGCTGGTAACCAGGGACACACATTGTTTTCATACCACCATGGTAAACGTGAAAGGACCTTTTGCATGTCACGCCACAGAAGGCAGGAGTGGCACATGGAGCACCAAACCTCCCCAAGACACGACAGAGACCACATTACTTTTGAACAAAGGAGGAAAAAAAATATTTCCCCAATTTTTCTCCTTACAAGAAGGTGTTATTTTGGACTTCAAAGAGCAAAGGAGGGCACAACCAGCATGGGGACCATGCACGGTCACAGTACCAGTGCTCCAGCACCTGGCCTGAGAAAAGCCCTCACCACCTACCATGGGGTTGCAGAGGACAGGATTTGGCCCATGTCATTTCCCTAGTACAGAGCACTGTTGTGCATAAAATACTCACGTACAACTTCTAGGGACTATTAACAGCCAGCAGGCCCAAGACACATCCACACAACAAGCAAGATACTGTGAGCTGAGTGCATCCAGCAGTTTGCTATTAAGATTTTCTAACTTTCTCCAAATCTGCTTATTTTCCTTTCCTCTGGCACTCAGATTTATCACAGCGCTAAGGGGATACAGAAACTGTTCCCAACATTGTCACGTCTCCAAGCCCGTGTGTGCACACAGGGGTTTGCAGGTAGATGTGAGCTGCATCTGCCTCCACCCATAGCGTTCCAGAAGTGAGCCCACAGTGAGCAGCCTCGCAGGAGGCTCCTGGCTGCCCCAAGCAGGAAGGTTAGCTTACAGGAGGGGAAAAAAAGAATTTGCGAATTCTTGTCCGGTGAAGAGAGACTAGGTAGGACTCCACAAAGCAATAAAGCTAAACTGTTTAGGAAGGATATAAATAGACTGAGGTTCCCCCCCCCCCTTTTTTTTTAAATGTATCCTCCCTCTCACACACATATCCTGAGAAAGTAGAAAAACAAAGCACCTTCCACAGAAAGACCATAGCTCTAAATCCAAACCCCTACTCAATAAAACAAGTAGAGAATGTGTTTTCACATTTCCCTATTTACTCTGACTCATTTTATTAAGTAAGTTGAAGATGATAATTTTTATGCACATTTATGACCACGTTTCCAATACACGTGGCACCCTATAAAACCTACCCACTGCTGCACCCCGCCTAGGGCTGCACTCCAGCTTCTCATGCATTCTGCAATTACTGCAACGAGGCATGGCACTACCACTACAGGACAGGTTATGTCAATGTTTCCATTCAAAGCCTTTCTTAGATGGGTGTCCCAGAACATGGTTTTGAATTTCACTGTGCTCTGTTTCACACACTGGGACAAATTAATTTCCTTCTACATTATTTAAGAAAAAAAACAACCAACAACAACAAAACAGCAAAAACATATTGCCTTATTTTGATTAAATTAAGAGGAAGAAGTGGAGAGGGAGAACCCCTGCCTTTTGTTTGAACACATATTTGTCTTTAATTATCTCCAAGGGTCCCACTGCAGTGGGACAGGTGGTTACAAGATGCTAACTTTACTCCAGCAACTCCCTCATGCATGTTCAGTTTCCCACTGCCAAAGCGGATGGCACAGTTTATTCCAGGGCCACCTCCCCTTTTTGCAACAGCAAGCTATAACCGCAAAACTTGCACTTGTAATTTTAAACCCACGTTTGAACTGTAGGCAAAAGTCAAGCATCCTCTGTCTGTCATTGCCTTTGTGTGCAGCCAAGTCACAGAATAGGCAGCCACAACCTCATCATTTTCTCAACAGAAGAAACAAAAAATATTGCAGGTACAACTGGCAAGATGCGCCCTGCCCCATACAAAAGAAAGCAAGTTCTCAGCTATTTTCGGTGACAGTGAAGTTTCTCAGTCCACTGACTAGGAGGGAAACCTTCCAAGCAGGCATGTAAGGCCAGACTGCTGGCTCGAGCGGCTGGAATGCTCCAACAATAGTGAGGAGATATTTAAGATGCTGCCTTTAATCAAAAGGGAGTGTTTAGGCTGCAGTTTAATGATGACAATGTGAATATCAACATTGTTAACAGTTTCACTGCTGATCTGATTAGCAGGAAAACCCAGCTAGTCCAGGGTTGTGGGTAATTTGAGTACTTTCCCACCCCTTCACACCCACTCCATCACTTGACTCTAAACTTAAAAGAACTGTTACTTTTATATAAGCCAGATATTTCATAGGCTGAGTCCTTCCTCTGGAATGGCAGCAGCTGTTATGTATTTATTTTCAAATAAAAAAAAAAATAGCTTAAGCAGTCACATCCATATTAAGTTTTTCTGGGCAGGGCCCATCTTTATGTTCTGTGCTTGTACAGCATCTAATTCAATCTGGATAATAATAATAAGTAACAACTGTTTAAAAGATTGCTGTAGCATGAACTGACACAATGGTCTACTTGAGATGAGCCTGAATACATTTCCAGTCCCCAACACTGACTTCTTACCACTGCGTGAGCACACCCCATAGCTCCTCGTCATATTGCGGATCTGACTCCACATGGCATGTTCTTATGTGAATTTTTATTTAGATTAATAACTCCATTCCCAGCACAAGCCATACTACCAGCACAGGCTCCAGCCTACCAGAGGCAGCTCTTTACCAGGCCAAGCTGCATGTTTTGAAATTCACTCTCTCCGCAAATACATACCTACATTAATATATAGTAACTGCCTAAATCAACTGTTGGGGTTATATTGCTAAGTTACAGAGGACAAACCATGCATCTCACAAAAGATCACCGTTTCAGAAGCTGAGTCTCTGTTTCTCTCACGGCTGCAGCTTACAGATGCAATGGTTTAAAGGAGTAATGCACAAGGAGCAAATCCCCCTCCTACCATCACCGACACACCAATAGTTCAACATACCAGGGAACTGGTACTGTGCCAAAATCAGCGGCCAGGATAAGCTGGACTTGCACTTGAGCAACTAATAATTTTTTGCAGCCCACATCAAATCTGACCAGTGTTTTTATTTTGACCACCATGAAATAAGGCAAGAACAGCCCTTCTGACTGACATCTTGCACAGGACAAACCATTTTCCTGCTTCAGGGTCCATGGTTTTCGTTTCATTGTTCTATGATAGCAATTCCCACTGACATTGATGCAAATCATGCATGAAAACTGAATAATTAATCCCCAGAGAAAGTATTTTAAAAGCTACATTTTATTTTGGAGGCAATTCCTTGGTACAAGAAAATCACTGGTGCCTGATCAACAAGCAAAGTGCCTTCAAGACGTTATACATACATATGTATGCACAATAAATAAATTGAAAGCAAAGAATGAAAGCACATGTCACTAAATTACAGATAATAACCTCATAAGGATGTTACGATCTCCAGTCCAGAAAGTGTTGTGGAGATCAGCAACTACAGCCACCTATTCCATCAGCTATTCTCCATATAGTTATTACAAGGGGCTCTCCAACATCTCCACCTGCTGTGGGTTGCAAACCACCCTGCAACGAACTTAAAATTGTGTGGCAAAAGGACTAAACCATCTAACTATAACAAGCTTTAAGACAGAAAAAGAATTAAAGAGGTTGCCTGTGTGGGTACTGGATGAACTTACGTCGTACTCCACAGAGCATACAAAAAAATGAAAGTCTGACCCAGGTGAAAAATCCTGTCCTGGCCCCAAACTAGCAATTATTTTATTACTCTGAGCATGTGAGCATTAACTGAACACATGAGTATTTTGTACTGCTTGCAGGAGTTCACAAACTCAGCAACTGCGGTGTTAAAATGGCAAATGAAAGTAACTCAGGTCTCCAAAAGCTCTGGGCATACCCTGCTCCAACCCAGAACTGTAAAGCTGTCCAGTCCTCATGCCAGGCGATAACCTGATTAGTAGTTGTGATGTCTCAGTGGATGAATATTGATTTTAAATATCTATTATCTTGGTGTTCATTGGGATTTTATTGCTTGATCCCGTCCTCCCCTTCATTTTTTGCCCTGAAGCAACCACATTTGTTTCATTTGCTCCTGTATCTCAGAAAACATTTCTGAATTCTACACAGAAAAGATGGCAAAGATTTTAAGCAGGGGGAGGGAAATGCCCAAAAGAAGACAACAAGCAAAATACCTGCGCAGACTACAAATCCAAGGGTAACCTCATGGCTGTAGGAGTCTCAGCTCATGCCCACTGAGCAACAACATGGAGTCTTCCATGTATAACTAACCTCCAAGAAATCTCCTTGTTAGCCAAGGGCAAAGGACACATTCAAAAAGTCATGTGTTCTCGAACAGCAGATTTGCCCCTTCTTTTCCTGTTGTTGACAAGTCACATTACCGAGTTGCATTAGCAAGGCTGGCATTGCCCGAGTTGAGAACACCAGCCAAAATCTCAGCGTCCAGTAGCTTTAAGGCTACCCCACTTCTTCCCACAATACTTTGCCCTACCCTGTGCTAAGGAAGCAAACAGCACCCCTGCAAACCTTCCAGGCACAGGCAGCTGCAGGCCACAGAGCATTTCAAGAAAAGAGCTGGGTAAAAATCTCCCAACAGGAGCCCTTTGTAGAGGTACAATGTTCCTCTGTACCTCTGTCTCAGTGCCAGTCCTAAACTGACGTAGAGCAATAGCTGATGCAGTCCCAGTATCACAGTTCTTTTGGGCAACAGCTAAACAGTTTGGAGAACACTGTCGTCCTCAACAAATCCGAAGTAGGAATTAGGTAACAGTTACCAATATACCACCATCATGAGAGTTTCTTCAATACAGCCAACACCGACCACCTGACAATACAGACAGTTTGAAGTGTTTGCTCTGGTCCACTGATGTCACCCAGAACAGAATGATAGACTGTGATTTAGAAAGGAACCCGTTTTTGATTGTTTTTACAAACTAATAGATTAACTTATAAAACTCACAAAATTCATCCTATATCCTAAGAAAAACAGCACATTTAGAAGGACCTTCTATTTTCAGAGAAAAAGTAAATGCTCACCATCTTGGTTTGATGCAGAAAAGGGCTGAGGCTGTGCCAGGAGTTAGGCCTAGAGCTACCACAGGCCCTCTCCAGCACCCATTGCAGCAGGTACCTCATAGAAAAGAGTGTAATGGAGAACTGAAAGGAAGACAAGGACAGCTTCTACGGGTGTTAGAAAGAGAGTGTCCATTATCCATATTAAAATAATGTTGTATAGGAGGTGAACTCAGGAAAACCTGCCTACCAAGCAACTTGGACAAACTCTTGCCATGTTCCACATGCACGGGACATTAATTTAATAGGTAATAAACTACAGTAAATTAAATACATAGTTTTCTTATTACCGGGTTTGCACTAAAGCATTACCTTCCCCATCATTATCAGCAGCAGGACATCTATCATTATTTAGTAGTAGCACAATCTACATTAGTGAAAAGGCAAACAAAAGCCAAAAGGTACACCTCTCGTTTAATGGGAAGACTGCTGCTGTGAGAGGAATAAGGCACTTGAGGTACAGAAGTGATTAGACTGTCAGTAAGGTACCAGTGGAGATGGCAACAGCACTGCTAGGCAGGCACTGATCCCATTGCCAACAGAGTGGAGCTTCCTCCCAGGGAGTTCTGATAAAATTATTTTCCTCTGGGAAATGGGATGAGAGTATTTGTTCATTTTAAGTACACTGAATAGTCATTAAATGGCATGATTGCTTCTGGTGACCTAGACCAGATTAAAACCAATGTCTTGGAAACAAGCTCATCTGTGGCACTTCACCAGCCTCCACAAGTATCAATCCTTCCTTAAAAAGAAGTCACAAAATAAGGAGGAATTTAAATGACATAACAGCAAGAAACAGAAAGCACAATAATTCAGACATCAGATGGAACAAACCCATACAGACAGTCAGGCTTTTCCAAATAGCTCTGCAAATAAAATTAAATTTTGTTTGGGGTACATTGGCAATGAACTTGAGCAACAACCTGCTGTTCTGCCCCAGCTGACTGCGATGTTCAGCCAGACATCAGAATCTGCCTGGGGACTAGAGTGAGCTTCCTCCATACCTGTGATCTTCCAGAGGACCAGGAAGAAAATACACACACACGGTTGCTCACAGAGATACGGTGCATCGTAATGAAGATCAAGGACAACCTGATTACAGCAGCAAAGTGATACTGAACATCTGTTAATGCTAGAGAAGGTACTTCAAAGAATGAGGACAGCTGGACTTCACATAAAGTGAAATCGCTAAGTGCTTACGCGTGAGGCTGCAAGTGGGGCACACAGGCTCCCGATAGCCGGACCAGAAATGGATCTGCCCTGACATGGACAAGGTGACTCTGCATGGAGAGCGGCACAAGCCCTTCTCACATTAGGCTTACAAACCCCCAGCTGCTGTGCTTCGCTCAGGGGAGTGCTTCCTGGATGGTATTTAAATTTTCCCCATTTCCACTTTCTGTAGTGTAAACTTGGTCTTGTCTCCTCCCCTCCTTCCTCCTCATTCATGAAAAAATTGTGCAGGCTGGGGATCAGCTGAATTTCTGTATTTGACATTGCATGTAGCTGGAAACTGGAATTCACACCTTCCAAGCCTCAGAAAAAATTGGATTTTCTTATAGATTAAAAACTACTTTCACTTCAGCTTAGCACTAATGAAATCATTCATAACTATATTGCTAAATCCTTTTCTTTCAGAAATATAGGGGAAAAATCCCAAAAACCCTAAGGCAGACCAGACCTCAACGTTTACATTTCATGAAAAATTTGATCTGATTTTGGAATTTGGCTGTTGTCAGTCAGAAATAAAATATAAAAATAAAAACAATTTCTGTGTCTAACATTGCTGTTGATGATGTTTTCAAAATATTTGTCTCAAAAGTGGCAAAACAAATACCAAGTTTTCAGTGTTTCCTGTAAAATAAATTTAAACTCCATGTGCTTTCATGAGCCAACCTTATTGATGATGAACAGGTAGAGGAAGGGAGCTGTGAAATGAAAGGACAATACGAGGAATCGTACGAAGTATTGGAAATCAGACAAAATTACTCAGAATTAAACACTCCCATTTACCTCTAGTTTTTCTACAAACTTTGGATCAAACATTTAATCAAAAATGACAATTTCACACAGAAAAACTTGGTTTTGACAAAATCACATTTTTGAGTTTTCTAAACAATTCTCTGAAAGGCTGTTATTTTGACACTGTCAAAATAAAATTGTTTTGNCATCTCACAAATATCAACAATTTACCTGCTCTTATGAAATTATTTCAGTTCAATGAAAAGTTTTCATTTCAATGAAACCACACTATTGAAAAATGTAGGCCACCTCTAGTTGAAACTGAAACTCTGAGACATGCCGCTAGCCTCTACTCCCCTCCCCAGCTAGCCCAGTGCAATCAGCTTTGACCCGGGCTGTCCTCCCTAACATGCCACGGAAACAAGTTTAACACTGTACAAAATGAGCTAGTTATCCAACTTGTGTTGCTGCTACTCATACCACTGCTGTTGATGCCGCTCCAGTGCTGTTACTCAAGCTCAAAACAGTGCTGTTTTCTCTAAATCTTCCCCTTTTGTCTTCCTAAATATTCACCCATATGGAAAAAAATCTAATTGATTCTTATTCCACAGAAGATGGTGTTTTCTTATTCAAGCCATTTTTTGCCAAACTGCAAGATCTATTGTATGTAGTAGTTCTCTACTCATTCAAATTAAAAAAAAAAATAATTTTTGAAGTGGATGTACAATGAGGAAAGAAGGAAAAAAAGAATTACATTACATTTACTGAAAATAAGTCATTGATAAGAAGCACTGAACACTTGCAAGTTTAAAGCAGGATGGAGTCAGATGCAAATAAACTGGCGAAGTTTATTCTGAAACAGGGCAAGCTCCAGCCCCCAGCTTGCTTGCTGAGGCTTTCAGCGCTCCCTGGCCTGTGCACACCAGTGCGGCCAGCAACTTGGGCTGGAGTGCGTGGCTGAGCGATGGTGTTTGCCAGGAAGTTTCAGGGAGCTACACTGCTACACAGAGCCCTCTCTCTCACGGATGTGCAGCTACAGGGACGTGCTACAAACTGCATTATGAAGCCTTTTGTCTGATTGCTCTCCTTCAGAGCAACTGTAGCTGCCTCCTCATTCCGGCTCAGGAGCTCAAAGTGATTATAACTTCCTCTAGAAACTTAACTCACTGACTTTCTGATTTTTAACACCCAAATGGAACACAAATTCATATTATAAGAGTAGCAGAGATTAAATAAGGCAGAATTCATTAATGTGCCAAAAATATGTGCCAATGTGTCTCCAACTAGTTAAAAGACAAATACACAGATTGATTTTTTTTTTCCTCCCAGTACATCCCACATTGCCTATTTCCTAAAACCTTCTGTCAAATGCATAATCGACTGCTATGTCTTCAAAAATAGCACTTTTTATAATCATTCATCTAGATATTTGGGAGTAGATGTTGCACTGTCTGTCATGCCCATGCAAGACTGGGACACAGAAAGCACAGGCATCTCTAACAGCCTGGGGAGGCACCATCCCCTGTGTGGGACAGCGTAGCAGGTGGGAAAAGCTGGCTGAGGGGACCTGACAGAAAGGGCAGCTTTGCACCAAAAGCTATGCTGGCTGCAGAGTGGACATTTGCGGCCTCTGGTTACCTGCTTCTTGGCAGGTAGGGAACGAAATCACATGTATCTTCTCATGTCTACCTACCTACAAGCAATTCCCCAGAAGCTGTGGAGACTGGCAGGGCAGATACAAAGGAAAAGTGTCCTGCAGAATTACTTCTTTCCCAGAGGAAAAAACAAGTAGAATCAACTTCCCTTTATAGCTGCCAAAAGAGCATACTAACTTTCCTGCAGAATATTTTAACACATGTTTGCAAATCCAGTCAGGTTGTCATTACCAGACAAGGTTTCTCTGAACAATCAGTACAGTTCTATCTCCCATATAGCCAGTAAAGCATCCCCATCACTAAGGAAAAACAGCTTTCAATTTTGCACAGAAAAAACTCAACCCACACTACCCTGTTTTACTTCTGAGTTCAGTAAAATAGAATTTCCGTGTGCGAGGGGAGCCACACAAAGGCAAATCTAGAACAGGATCTCCCAGTACTGTTTTTACGGCATTTGGCCAAGCCTAGTCTCATCCTCCCCTAGGGTACCACAGCTTCCCAAAGCTACCACCGCAGGTCATTGCTGACATCGCAGACTCATACCATCTCTGCTGATGCCTGAGCTGAGGGGCGATTCCCTGCTCTGCTCCATTGGCACAGTACCCTGCCGCTTTCTAGCAAGACTTGACTCCAGCTCTTCAGAGCAGACATGCTTCTGGACTGTGCGTTTTTATGCAAAACTAGCAAAGCTGTGTTTAACAACTACATACAAAGCAGAAGGGCCAGAAATGCACAGAGATAACCCAGAGTAAGGTGAGCAGGAAACTCCTCCTATTACAGTAGCTAGCAACTGGCTGTGATTTTTCTTTTCTTCTTCAGTGCCGTAAGAATTTACTGTAGATTTTATACTGCTACCTCAAGGGAGCTGCTTATTGTATCTCATTTCCATTTTTACATTGAAAATGTGGACTGTAAAATTTACTACATTATACGTGGAGTTTAAACTCACAGCCATTAGACTCTTACAACTCTACTAATGCCACTTTTATAGGTGTTGGCTACAATCCTAGTTTACCATTTCATCAAAGAAATAGATGCAGCTCCCAGTAGTGACCAAGATTTGTGATTTAAGTAAATGGGGCTTGGGAAGTCTCCCACTGAGCTTTCTTCTCAAAAAAAAGAACAACAATTAACAGAAAGAGATCTTTCAAAATATGATTGGTAGGAACAACGCTGCTAAAGCGTAAATTACAAGGTGGTAGGAAGTAGAAAAAAATGGTTCCCACTTGTTTTAAGCAGCCTCAAAGAAACACTTAGCTGAAAACAAAAGAAATAAGTTGAAGACCAGAAAGAAGAGGTCATGATTTCTTGAGTTTGTCTTACAAACATTGAGAACAATTACATATTAAGGAGGTTTTGCATGTCTATACTCAGAGATCAGGGCAAAATAATTATGGCCTAGGGCCAGTTACTCCTTTGGCACAACCCAGGTTGGTTTCATCCCTTTACAAGCTGTATCACAGTAAGCCAGCTGGGTCCACTCACCTCTTGGCTCCATCCTGTTCACTTGCTGTTGAAGACATAAGAGATACGAGACCCATGCCAACCTCCCTTCGCTAGAGCTGGCTGCAGAGATCACGGCATGCCCTGCCTTGGGGCATGGGGCACAACCACCGATAATGTCTCTTTTGGCAGCATCTTACTGCAAAATGGGAGATGTAAAATGAAGTTCAGAGGCAGCCATGCTACCACAGCCCAGTTGTGTGTTCTGGCCCTCCCCAGGTCCACACCAAGCTTTCCCTGCAAATCTCCAAATCCTCCTCCCTGAGGCACCAAGCTCCTTTCCTTTCCCACAGCGCTTCCTCTCTGTGCCCGGTGGCCCAGCCAGTGACAGGGAAAGGGAACACCTCTCCCAGCCTGCTTGTATTTGGAGGTGTTTCTCTCCTAAGCAGCCTCTCTGACACGTAGGTAGCCTCTACCATTAGTTAGGATTGCATGCTTGGGGGAATGGGCAGGCAATACTAATGAGCTCTAGACTGCAAATCCTTGTGATCTCTAGCAACAGAGAGAGGAAGAGAATTGTTTCAAGGAGAATTTCTAAAGCACAAAACAGAGCATATTTTAATCACCAATTCCATATTTTATTTTTAAACTGGGTTTATGAACCAGAACATTTAACCATAACAGATTCCATAAAATATCAAAATAGATAAATAGAAGGAAAAGTAGTCAGATCCACCCATGGAGATGAAAATGGCTCACAATTTAGCTTTAAAGGCAGGAAGGGCACTGAGGTGCCAAGAGATTATTAAGCTTACTTGATGTTTAAAAGAACGAGTGCAGGAAGTAAGACCACAAGCATACTCTTGAAAACCATCTAGGCGTACTCTTAAATGATACCATATGACCCTGCATGGCCCTAAACTGCAAATACTGTCAGAGAAGAGCAGAAGCTAGTGCCACTCTGGAGCAATTCTACTTCCACTGTTAACAAACAGGTTTGAACCATGCCACTGGCAGCACCATCCCCCCTGCCTCAGAAAAAGAGGAACGAAGCAGCCTGCAGGCTCCTGTAAGAAAAGAAGCAGAAAAAAGAGGCAGAAACATCTGGGCAGCATAGAAGCGTGAGGTGCAGCTTCAGCTGTGGCCTAGCCAAGGCAGGGTGAGCCCAGCATGGCTACCACTTTCCAGACAGACAAGTGTGGGCAAGCACACCCATTTCCTATTAGACCTGCACCCACACAAAATCTGTTTACATTCTGCATTCAGCACCACATTGCAAGCTGGATTTCAAAACTATGAACTTCTTTCCTCCCTCCCCTGTGCCCCTTTCCCAGAGCAGGGCTTACCCAATCCTTTAACTTTCATTACATCCGATTGTTTTTGTTGTGCCCCACACCTCCCCCCAGTTAAAAATAACAATCTATGCAACATTTATTTAAGTAGAGCCTGGGGTTTATTAAACACATTTTTCTCCAAAGCATATGAGTCCCTCTGAAAGGGGAGACAGTTCAATATCAGTAGGAGATGCTGTCTCCTGACCAGCATCTCCCTTTCCCTTGCATTCAAGTGAGTGATAGAAGAAGTGCTGAACAGCTCCTTTGCCTTTCCTTCATCCTCAACAGAGGTCTCCATCCAAACCCTGGCACAGCCACCTGCTTCCCAGGAGGGTTTTGAGCAGGAAGAGCACCTCTCAACTGCCAGCTCTGGACTGGATTTGGGCAGCATGGCATAGCCTTCTCCTGATTGAATCAGAATGCCTACACCTCAGCTGGAGAGCAACAGGCTCCTGTGGGGAGCACCACTACGGACTGAGCTTCTCTTGCCACCAAAGCACGGCACAAGTCTCTTTGCTCCCCTCTGAGCTGACCTTGAAGCATTTTACCTTGCCTGTAAGCACAAATGAAGGATAACACTACACAGCTATAGGAAATAGTGATAAAAATGAATAAGCCATTGTTTCCACCACTACTACTTTCTCTGGAGCTGCACCAGTGCTAAAACAAAGGTGAAAAACTGTCCAAGTTTTAAACAAAAGCCTGAGAAGCAACGGGGTCCAGCAGTCCAGGAGCAGCTGCCAGTGGAGGAAAATACTTGGCCCAGAGCTGAGAGCTGTGACCCTACAGTTAAGGTAAGCCCATGCAGCAGTATGAGGCCACAGCTCCTTTGGGCAGTGGGCAGCAGGGAAGGCAGCAGCATAATAGGGAAACATAGCCATGAAGAGGAAAGTAGAGACACCCTGGGCTGAGACAAGAGAGACTTAAGCCTCAGAGAATGAGGTGTCTTTCTGCAAATCCCTCATCTATCATTCCCAGCTGGACTTGGGAATCCACCTTCAACAGCCACCATGAACAACCTATCAAAATACTGTCTCCTTCCTTCCTTCCTTCCTTCCTTCCTTCCTTCCAAAGGGTAAGAGAGACACATGGCAGAAAGGAAGGAACTCTCTGCTCCAGCAAGAGCCGCTCCAGGCCTGGCCCACACATCCTGGCAGTGAAAGGCTTCAGCTCATGCCCAGTCAGTACAGAGAGCAGCAACCCCACTTTGGTGCCCTGCCACATGCTCCAAGGTAGGTCCTGTCAATCTCTCAGTGCTTACGTGTCTGCACTTCAAACTGGTCGCAAAGAAAACGTTTCATGGTAGACATCAAAAGCGCTGTGATTACACTCAAGACTTCAGGACACAGTCAGATTCTTATTTGAAAAGATAATAAATGAGCTTTTTAGTATCTACCTTTTCTTTGAAAAAGGGGAGAGAGATTGTAAACCCCCAAAGAACAGGAGGGTTTTTTATCTTTCAAAGTTAAACAATAGCAGTGATGCATTTTAACCTAAAGAAATTCCTGCTGTCCCCTCCCCTCCTCCTTTGGGCAAAAAATATTTTCACAGGAAATTGTTGAAGTTTACAAAAAAATTGCAGAAAGGTGCAACCGTGTTGATACTCAGGTTGATCTTGGCAGAAACCGCTGGTGTGATGTTCTAGGTGTTCCCAGCCCTCCTTCCTAACCAATATCTGCTGTGTCCCCAAATTGCTATGCTTTGTCCATTGATGTCTCTCCACAGATGTCAGCTATTTTTTTTGCATCCTCTTAGTCACACACACCGAGTGCAGCAATAGTCCTTGGCCACAAGAGCCAGAAAAACAGCAGCAGTTTCCACTTCTGGTATGCGATGCTGGTAAGACTGACAGGACTTCCTCAGAAGTGGAAGTAACCCCTTTATTTCCACCCTGACAAATTTCCTCTGCATATGTTTCTCTTCATAGTTGGTGGATTAGGGTTTTTTTGTAGGTTGTTTGGTTTTTTGGTTTTGTTTTATTTCCCCCCCAAGTGTCCTAGTGTATTTCTCTTCTTTAAGCAGGAAAACAAGCCCCGAACATAGTTGAATCGCTAAGCACAGGGCAACTGTCAAACACACTCATTCATAAGCCCTGCATCCTCCAGTAAGTGAGCCATTAAGGGGTCAAGGCGAAGGTGGTGGAATGTGTGTTTAAGGCTAATGGCAAGGCACGCGAATGCTTCTCACCCCTGTACATCAGGCAGCTCAGAGAATTTTCCTCCAGCAACTCCTCATGCTGCACACTGCTCATTAGCCAGCAAAGGCCGAGAAGGGCATCCCTCACACAGGGGAAATCCTCCAGGTGCCCTTGCTAGCCCTAGGAGGAGGCGGTGCCCTGTCCCCAAGGGTAAAGGAGCATGAGCTCACCAAGAAAGCCGAGGACTCCAGGGACTAGGTGTGGGAGGCAGGTGGTCAGAAGAAGGTGGGATACAGCATGTTCTTTAAAGAACGGCTAGTGGGAGCTTCCATGAGCTACAAAGAGGCAGGATTTGTACTAAACATTTCAGTAAAAAGTTACGGTGTTCCAGAAACGTTCCTGAGAAGAACAGGGATGTTTTAAAATTTAGTCCAGGCACTCTGAACACAGGAGAAATTCATCATCCAGTAACACCATCAGCCAGAGCCGTGAGCAAAGGTCTCAGACCTTACCAGCAGTTCACCTTCCTCGCTCTGACTGTAAACAGTCTCTTTGCACTACATCACAAGAAAATAGTCCAGGGAGTACTCTTAGCTGTAAGTACTTCACTTGTCTGTGATAGTTTGTAATAAGGGTCACCAACAGAATTGATGGGATTTTTTTTCTATGCAACTCAATTTACAAACATAGATTCTTCCATTTGTGAGTCATCTGAAGCTTGAGTATTATACAGACATGTTTACCAAACATTTTAAAGACACAATATTTGACCCATGAGATGCTGTCTGATGGTGACAACTCTTGCTATGCAGATCCTAAGAGCAGTCACATGGCGCTGACAGCTTCTGCTGGCACACTTGAACAGTTTCTGCGCTGGCTGGGTTGCAGAGACGGGGTTTTGTTTGTTGGGGTATTTTTTTTGTTAGGTTGGTTTTTGAAAGAGAGAGATAAATAAGAATTTACCAATGGTAAATGATTAAATTGCACAAGTATTATCTACGTGTATGACAAGTCACAAACAGGTTGGAGGATTTCTGAATTTTCACAGATTTTCAGTAGCTGTTCAAAACCTTACAATCCTTATATATATTATATATCCTTTTATATATATATAATCCTTATATATATATTGGGGTTTGTAAACAAAGCATAAATTGAATTCTAGTTGTTGGGGTTTCTTTTATTCAATCTAAGCTCCTTCAGCAATTCATAATCTTATGGAAAAACAAATTATACGCGTACACACACGTGTGTGTGTAGACATATACACACTACTATGACAAACACCAACCTGAGTGACACACTGGAGGTCTTGTGTAAAGAAACATCCTTGGAATTTCCAGAAATTACAGCTGACAATTTCCTAACTCAATAAAGATTGTATCCAGCATGGGGGAATTCTATACCAGACCTCATTTTGACAGATAAAGAAGAACTGATCACAGAACTAAAAATTAGCAGTAGCTTACATACAACTGATTGTGACTTGATTACATTTACATGCAAGCAGAATAAAGCCCAAACTAGTAAGTTATACATGTGGTAGTCTGACAAAGCTGAAAACAATTATGGACAGAATCAGTTAGGAAAAATAATTTAAATAGGGAAATATGAATGATAACTGGGAGCTACTTAAGAATGTATTACTAGATGCCCAAAAGCCACAGTCAAGGATTAAAAGGCCACATAGGTTACGAACTCAACCTGGTTCAGGGGAAGTCAGAGAAACCAGAATAAATGAAACACACACACCACACCACCCCCCAAATAGAAGTGTAATGAGAAGAAAAAGCAGATAGTAATAAATATAAGTCAAAAACTATAGAAACTGTAGAAAAATGATAAATACACAAGAGAAATTATGATGACCACAGTAAAGAGTTCTAGGTGTATTACAAACTCATTAAATGTCACTACCTGGAAACAGTAGGCAAACTTGTCAATATAACACAGAAAATACTACATTGGCAAATAGATATTTAAATTCTATACGGGGAGGTGAAAAAAAAAAATCAAGCAGCTGCTAAGGTTAAAATTTTTAGATCAAGTTAATCTCAAAAATTCTCACCCATGAATTTTAAAAGTAAAGATCAGGGTGCTCTGAATAGCTAGAGCTGATTTTCAAGAACTTTTTGGAAACAAAAACTAATGCTGAGGCAATGCTTCAGGAAGAGAAATGGAATGGCCCAAGCAAATACTGACTTACAGAATAAAGAACCATCCCAGGTAGAATAATGGAAGAGCAGATACAGGATTCAATCAATTAAAAATTAAAGGAAGGTAATATAACTAATACTGAGCAGCAAAGGTTTATGGAAAACAGAACTCCTCAAACTAATTTGACATCTTTTCTCTAAATAAAATTAGTGTTGCCAATAAATGTAATAGTACTGAGGTAATAGATATCTATTTCTACAAAGGCAGTAGACTGCATGACATTTTGATTAAGATGCTAGCACAACACAAAAAAAAAAGTCAACTTGGCTCATATTAATGCCTTAAGAATGGTGAGCTGACAAATCACAATATATGGAAAGGAAGATCTCAGATGAAATCAGAGCAGATGTAACCCTAGCAGTGTTCCAGCTTTCAGCCCTATACTCTGCTTTTCAGTGACCTGGGAGAAAACCCGATCATTACTGACAAAGGAGGCTGATGATACAAGTGAAAGCATGGTAAATAAGGAACAGAGAAACTAACGTGGATTGGTTTGTAAACAGGGTGCAAATACCAAGAAACAAGTGAGTTGTAACTTCTGGGCATGGGGAGAGGGCTATCTACAACTCAATACAGACTTCCAGCATCCTGGTGGACAATCACCTGCATAGGAACTCCCACAGTGAGGATGTAGGCAAAAGGACAAATCTACTCCTCTATTCAGAAGCAAGGGCATTGCCAGGAGGAGTAGGGACCCTAAAGTTCCCATGATTTTGCACTAGCTGTAACTGCTACTGGATTGCTGTGTGCTATCTGGTGTCCCAACTGAAGGTGCTAAAGAGCTGGAACAGCCTTGCAAGAGCATCATAAAAAATAACCAAAAAGATTTGGAAAGCGTGAAATAGAAACAAAGTCCTAACCTATGCAGTTTGTTAACACTAGACAGCATGGAATTAAGCAGGGAACAGCAATGTGACTGTGTTCCTTAACAGTCTATCCCTCAAAGATCAGCTTTAATTCAAACTGGAATTAATGCAGGGTAAATCACAGTAGATCATAGCAAGCATATCTTCATACCGAAATACAGTAGCAAGCATACTGAGACGTCAAGTGGGATTTGATGGCTCACACAATATTATAGTGTGTGTCTACAAAACAGCGTGAAGTACCCTGTGCACGTACACACATATTTAGATGCTCAAACCATCCTACCCTAATTCTACTGGTTTAGGGCTGTCTCTTCTGGATGCAGTGTGTCACATGAGCACATGTCCTTCCCACAGAGGCTGACAGTCTCGCCAACACCAACATAAGGGAGAACGGGCATCCTCGCTCGCCAAAGGTCTTTGTTCTGAAGAGGTAGGGGACAGACAGTGAGGAATCACCTTTTCTAGCAGGGGCCCAGCAGGGAATTCCAGCTCTGATTGCACTCCATCACATGTATTTTTATTGCACATTATTGTATAGTAGATTACAATTCTGTTAATAACTAAGGGTTTGCAGTCCTATGTACACCTAGCTGAATGAGCCAAACTCAGCTTGGGAGTGCTCCAGCGAACCTGAAGGAGTTGTACCAGACTCTCAGAGCTTACTTTAAAGCTGCCAATACCATGAAAGTATTCCTGTTAGCTTTGCAGCCAGTCTAGGCTTTATTTAAAATATTAACTAGTGTCTTTACGGTAAAAGTTTGACTTGGCTTTGCTCAGCATTGTAAACATAGGTGCTAATCTCAGGAGTCTCTCTGCCTCAGTAGCATTAACACTGTGTTTGAAACGATGTTGAAACAAAGTCCACCCACCTGTCCAAGCTGTAAGTGAGCCATTAGAGAGGGCAGAAGATAACCCCAGTGTCCTGGGTGACATCCCCTCAGTAAACAATTTCTAATGTCCAAGGTCATACAAGATACAACTGAATATAAGTTGCAAGCCACCATGTTTGCCTGCACAGCTGTTGTATTTGCAGGTACTTAACACTTTCCTTTCTGAAGAGACACAAGGTGTTTAAAAAGAACCATCAGAAAATTAAGATTTATTGCCTTGCACCATGGACAATCACGCAGAATATACGCTTGACATGAGTTGTATGACTACAGTCTAGCTGTACCACATACACACAAATACCTTGCACTTCCTGGGGATTTTTTTTCGTATTACACATTTTCCAATTACATAGACAAACTGCGGGTCCAGTTTGATTTCATGGAAGTCCAGATGCAAAGAGGAGCAGAACTCAGTCTAGGCTGCATTCACCGTGAAAACAGGGAGAAAGAGGAAAGGCCATTCAAAAATTTCTCTTGTCCACAGATACCTTCCTCCCTGGGAATCAGAGGCAGATTTTTATGCAGATATTTTTTCCTCTTCTGCAAGAAAATTAGATGGTTATATTTTAGGAATTGAAAGCCTTGCTGCATTCAAAGGCAGGTACAAGTCTAGCAACGGCAGTGTTAATACCTAACTAGGTCAGTGTTTTGTGTGGTCCTTGAGGGTTTCCTCACAGGACTAGTCCATTGATATTAATGGGAGGTACTCCTCCCCAGTCCCCACGCACCACAATGACAATTCAGCACGGCATGGTAATTAATGCTGCTTCTGAGATGTCTTTGAGTCAAGCAGTTCTCCCTTTCATGATGCTTAGAAAACGTACTTGCCAAAGTGACAAAAGCACAAACCTAAGAAAAGCAGAGCAACCCCACCCCAACAGTATTTCTTTGTCTAATGAAATACATGTAACATCGATCCTCTGTGGATATATGTCTACAGAGACGTGGGTAGACAGATGCCTGCTGAGCTGTCTATGCTCTAAGCTGGCCAGATAAAAGCCAGCTTTGGACTGGAAGCTGAAAAGCCCTTCTAAGAGAGCACCGCAGGGTGCAGGAGCACCCAGGGCTCACAGAATAGCACTGACTCTCATCTAGCCAGCGTCAAAGGCCAGGTTTGTGCGTACCTCTCCACACAGGCATTCATTGCAGTTGCTCAGTGTCCTTTAAGCAAGCTGGACTTTTCCAAAAATCACATTCCCCCAACCCTCAACCTTTTTTCTTGGTCGAAGATAGTATTTGCTAGTACAAATGACAAAGATCTCGCTGCAGGCTGTAACTCACTCTCCAATCATCATAAGCTTTCAACAACCCTATGTAAAAGGTAAATCCCTTGAAAAAGCAGTATTTCACTTTATATGATCAGTATTTTCCCTTTGCCAGTATTTCACTTTATAATATATCACTACAGAAGTACACCAAGGCATTCAAGAACAGCATTTGACCCATCTTAATAAAATACTAGCTAAATTACATATTTCTTTTTTAAATACAGGCACACATTCTTCAGTACCAAACCTTAGCACTGATTCCTCAATTTCCTATTTTATATTAAATACATTATCTGGGATAAAACTTTGGCATAATTCCAATTGAAAATAGCAATGTTTTTTCCTGAATATGAAATAAAATCTTGCCATCAATCTTTCAGATATTTTCTACAAGAAGAGATGATGAAGTAGAGAACAGCTACTGCGATTATGAAAGCCATGACTGAAAGTCCTTAGGAAAATGAATTGATCCAGAAAAGGTCTTGATCCAAGAAACAGTCTTAATCACTTTACAAAATCTCAGAGACTGAGACACACTTTATTGACCTGTAACATTGCCACCATCTTGTCAAAATATTTTCAAACTGGATCAAGCTGGAGTGTGCTATTTTACAACGATACCACATATTTCTTTCCTCCAAAGGAATGCAGCAAACTGTATAATATCTCTGAGACAGGCAAATATTCTGACCTTTTTTCTTTCAGAATTCCTATCTTGGTGACCCAGCAATAAATGTATTTTTGAAATGTCAAATTTGTTTCCATGGTAACATGAAATGTCACTCCTGGAGATGATGTTCAATACAAATGTGAAGAGTTGAAGGCTATTTAACATGTTTTCAGTTGCACCTATTCAACAATGGTTGTTATACTTTAAAACTCAATAAAGAAATTAAAATATATTTATCAAAAGTTGATCTCTGGCAAAGTGACTTTTACACCTCACATTATTGCCTGCAACAACACTCACTAACAAGAAGACCCTTTAAGTACTTGTCTGCTGGTGGAGCACGGAAATGTTTTCTATTGTATTGATAGTCATTGCCAAGTTCTCTTTCCTGATTTCCTGAGGAAAAGGAGAGGTTTCATCTACCATTTCTACCCAAATCTCTTCTGCGTGAATAGACTATGGGAGGCAGAGGAAAAAAAAAAAGAAAGAAAAAATATTACCAGGGCAGCTGAAGGGAGAAAACAGCTTTTATCTGCACATAAGAACAGAAGTAACATACTCATAGAGCAACCTATTCATATACATTACATACTATAGAGTGCATATACATACACACACCAAGACAGAAACCCAACAAATAAAAAAGTCTTCTAGTGGGTTTTGCAATTTACATCATCTGCAATACAAAGTTCTTCCAGACTCCCCCTCCGTCCTCAGTAAGGAGTGGCAAAGGGACACACAACAGTTTGCAGATGAAGGCAGGACAATTATGTGTCACATTCAATGCTACCCCACTGAAGATGTACTTGGGTCCTCTGACACAGACGCTGGCCTCTGGCCTGAGCCAACATCAAGTATAGCAAGAGCAAGTTTGCCGTGGGAAGGGGGGTCTGTGGCCTGACAGTGCTGGAGGGCTTGTTCCCTGCCCATGGTCAGCTATGGAGAAAACGAGCCCCTAGGAAAAGGAAACACTAGCCCTTCCTACTGTGAGAGGTGGCTCTGCACCACAGCTATCAGGGGCTGTTATAAAAGGTAAAAATCAAGATAAATTGTTCCCCACAGTTCATAAATAATATATGAACAATTAAGTCTCTTTTTATGGATGCTTCATCAAATATTAATCCATTTTTATTTTCATAAATTTTACAATTTACAAGTTGTTGTTGTCTTAATTTTATGTTAACAAGACATCTGAAGCTGACAAATTTGGTTTCAGGTAAAAATATAATCAGCTTTAAAAAAACTGAGAAAGCAAACAAGTAGGACTTCCAACTTGCAGTCTCAAATATCACAGGTTCTTGCTGTTATTTCTTAAAAAGGAAGGAAGGAAGGAAGGAAAGAGCCAGTTCTCTCTGTTAAAGAATAATTTTCAAATATCAGTTGTATTTCATGAATTAAAGACTAGTTGCATTCATGGTGTCCATCCCAATAGGCATTCAGGCCAGGTACCTGGTCTTTTATTACACTGCTGTCTGAATATATCCACTGCATAACTAAAAAAAAAACCCAACAAACGCACAATCGTTAATTTCTAAAACCTTGTTATTTTGGTGTTGTCCTATATTTTTAAAATGTTAAAGTTTCACAGATTCCAGGCCAGTTTCACTAGTGAGGAAATGGAGCAAGAAAATCCTGTGCATTAGAGTAAGATAACAGATGCCAGGCATCCCAACAGAACATATTAGGGGTCACTTTGACTGTTCTAGCATGAGTTAAAATTAATGTCCCAAGAAATTTTTCTTAGGTAACTTAGTTACATAGCTCCAAATTTTGCCTCTTGGTTCAATTTAGGTAGTTCTGCATTATGGTGTGGATGCAGCAATGACAACAGCAAGAAATCTCCAAAGGCATTAACGCAATCCCCACCACAGCAGAAACACTGCTTCAGCACCATGCGTCCTGATGACTGATTTCCTCTGAGCTTCACTGACCAGTGTCATTATAACAACAAAAATAGACTGTGGAAGTAAGATGAAGCCAGGGGAAATAGTTCATTAAAAAGTAAAAGCATGCACTGTCATATACATACTTGCACACCCTCAAAGCAGCCAGCTGGTTTAGAACAGACAAATTTTTCAAAATGCAATAAAAGGGACACAGTATATCTTACAGTGATAAAAAGCTCAGGTATGACTGAAGCAGCCACTGGTTTCCAGAAACACGTATCAACAATGGCAAAGCAGCCCCACAGAGTATCAGAGTGCTCATGTCTAACAGGGACCTATGTAAGCAGTTTTGAGCTTGGGGGAAATTCATGACACTTTCCTGAAGTCATTGATACCACAGGAGCCAGCCTCCCTGTGTGGTCAAACCCAGGCAGCTCAGCTTCTCCAAGAGAAGCTAGTAGCAAAAAGGAAGCTCTCCACTGTGTTGGTATATGAGCTGGAGCAGTTAATTTAGATGCCTAAGCCCTTACAAATGCCTTCACACAAGTCAAACCCTTCATCTTCTGAGCCGTTCAGTGCGGGTACCTGAACAGAGTACAAGTTGCATCATATTTGAAACCCTCCTAAGCCAAGAGACATAACCCGGAATAAACTCTGTGCTGCTCTGACATATATTGGGTTTAATAGCCCCATGGCGATTTCCACAAGCTGGAGATTATGAGGCAGCACAGCCGTCACTGAGAGGTACCTGTATCCTTTTAGAGAATTATCAGGAGAAGCCACCCTTGGACAGCTAGTTTTGCATTGCCAGACTGCAGCACTGCACATCTACTTCGTTTAGATTAATACGTTTGGTCTCAGTTTATGGCAGTCTCAGCAGAGACCCTGAGGACCAAACTAACTGGCTGGAAAGGAGGAGTGTTTATTGTGAAAGCCTGGTAAAGCTCCCACGGCTGCTGTGAGGGACGCATCGCCCAGGGCTGTCAGCCTGGCACCTCTAGCAAGCACTGCAAGGAAGTTACCATCACATGAGGCAAACATCATTTCAGAGCTTACAGAAACAGTACTCCTTTATTTACTTATGTTTAGAAACCCACCCAGCCAAATTCTTCTCTAACTTGTATCTGTGCAGACAGACTGCAGTCAGTGTTGCACAGGGTGAAAATCAGGTCAGAGTCTGGCCTAAAGCCTTCCTCAGGAGCGGGTGGCAGGTGACATCTCTACTGCTTAGAGGCACTTGGCAGATGGGGCTAATTCTACCCTTAATCACACCATCACTGATTTTCCTCTTACCAATTTGTGAGACAGCTTGGTTTTCCCCATTCTTAGTTCTCTTCCACTTCACTCACAGTTTTAATTTACTTTACAAGCTTATTTTAAGAGTTATTACTGAGCTTCTTGTTTAATTTGCCCTTGTTTTTGTCTCTTGCTCAGGCCAGGACCTCAGACTTGAACCTTAGTGAGTAATATCCTGGTGCACTTTGTGAATAAATAAAAACAAGATCATCCAATAAATGCCACTCAATTTTGTTGAACTCCTTTCACATGTAGAAAGGTTATTTAATCCTCTAGTAAGTGAAGTGACTCCAAAATAAGGAACCAAGTGTAATGAACACATTGCTTTAAAATAGAAAGATTTTTTTTAAAAAAAAGAGGAATTCCATTAAAAAAAAAAATCCCTAGAGGAGAAAACCTCAAGCAAACAAGAAAGCTTAAGCCAACTATAATATGTAGAAACCTAATATCCCCCAAACTGAAAATAACTCAAAAAATCCAATAATATAAAAATGCTTTATAAGGTTTTCCTTTCGAGCTGTGGTGTGTTCCAAAAGGTTCTGCAATGCAGAACCAACAAAATAACAGACAGACATGCCTTTGCTTTTTGACTCTTTGCTCCAAGTGACAGCTTTTATTGTAAACTTTTGTTTAGAAACAACAGATTACATGATAAGGCTTTTCCAAAAGAGGTTATGAAAAAGACATTGAGCAATTACTCTCCAGCAATATTAGGAATAGCACAAAAATATTCACAGCAAACATCACTTTGATTAAAATTAGGAAGGAAAAAAATATAAAGGTAGCTCAGTACTTGAACAAGTTGATGTTAGGGGACCTCTTTCTTTGGAGATTATCTAACAATAAGAAAATCTTCCTTCAAAGATAGGCTAGCGATTCTTGGCATGAGCTTAGAGCGGGTGCACCCCCATACTCTATTTTTTCCTTAAATTTGGGAGATTCTTGCAGCTTTTATCTGAGAAACACTAGTACATTCTGTCTTGAGGCACATGCATTCATGGGAAATCCAGTCAGACTTATTTATCCAAGCTGCAGGCTTTTCAGAAACTCCTGCAGATCTGTGTAGGTCCCACAGGAACACAACTTATACACATTCACACCATGCTCCCCAGCTATATCTGTGCTTCCCCATTACTACACTGCTATCAGTCTCTTTTGCAGCTCCAGGAGCCAGGGGCTTCACAAGTATGCATTTACCAGCTACAGCTGCCTCCATCTTCTGGGGCTGAGGGATAGAAAAAGCATCAGGCTATGGTGTCCCCCCTACCCTGCACACACCTGGGAGGCCGCACAAGCTGTCACACGAGGGGTAGCCACCCATTTCACAGGGCTTGGTGCTTGACTCTCCATGTCAGGGTACTCCTGACTTCAGAGCCTCATGGCCTTGACCCACTCCCAGCACAGACACATGTAGATAACTCCATAGGGCTTTGGTGGTGAAAATTAACACATGGTGTGAGTAAGACTGAATAACCACCTACACACCAGAAGAGACAGGTCCCATGGAATAAAGACAAAAAAGAAATCAGTCATGTAACTACAATTATAAATACACATATATGCGCAGACACACAGAGAGATCAATTAAATATATTAATTCTGTCATTTCCCAGCTTTGAAGGCCTTGATTTTTTGACCTTAACACTTCCCTACCAGATTTACGGAGTGTAAATGTCATTTGCAGTCACTCGTAACTTTACGATACATTCTGAATCCAACACCTACTAGCTGACTCCCTGCCAAAAGGCAATATTTTTGTATAAAATGTGATCAAAAAAACCATTCAGCTACATACATATATACATACACAAGGCTTTTTTTTTTTTTTAAAGCAGCTCAGTGTGGAAAGATGAAATTTGGCAAGAAAAGAGTCTTCAAACAAGAAGAACAGCCTCTGCACGTTTGTGGTGAAAACTGGGTTTGATTTGATCCAGTTCTAAGTGTTTTAATATCACATGTTGGGCATGCAGCCTTCACACTGTGCCATTTTGAAGTCATTTTCGGAGTCCTACCAAGCAAGGGCTGCTGCACAGCACATGCCTTAGCTGTGTAGTGAACACACATCTTTCTCTGCAAGAGCAATACTGAAGGCAGAAGGCTTTTCCTCAAGTGCGCACTGCGATCTATGCAGCTGAAAACTTCATGCTCGCAGCAAAGGAAGAGGTTTTGGCATGTGTGTCCTAGAATTCAAGGAGCACGGTTGAAGTGGGAGGAGAAGAAATTAAAGATGTGAGAGAGACTGAGAACTGCCTGTTGATTATTTTTTAAATTTGAAGGAAGGTTGAAACGTGCCTTTGTCTGAAAGTTTTTCTTACTGAGGATGTTACAGTTACCTATTTACAGCCCAGGAAGATACAGATGTTGTCTAAAAGAAATCATGCCTGAAGGCTCAACCTCAGGGCCACCACTTAGCCATTAGGGGCAGGAGCAGCTTGAGCAAAGCCCTACCTCTGTAGGTGGCACGGACCACACAGGAGCAGCTGTCCCAGATGCAGCGGGCTCTGCCCCACACCAGTGCCCCTTCCTCAGCCCTGCAGAAGGGAGGTGGGCAGCTCCCTGGGTGCATCTTCCATCAGGCCTGGTGTCCCTCCTGTGGGCAGCAGCACTCTCCATTCCCGCATACCTGTTACTCATGGTACCTCTATGCCCAGTATCAGAGCTCACCAGCCAGCTCTGAGCCTAAACACCACAACAATCTAACACTTGGAGAATTTATTCCTGCTTGTGAACATCAAGCTTACCCCCTTAACTGAAAGGGGTGGGAGTTTTCCTGTTTTTCAAACACTGAGAACACCAGAATAACAACCTTGGAGGATCTGAGTGTTTATCAGGAGCTGGCATTCCTGACCATTACACCCAGGCTCAGGGCCTTTCCTACAAGCAAAGCTAAACAAGAAAAATCCTCTGCACCAACCAGTCACTCCAGAAAAGCTTCTGCAGTTCTTCCTTGGACTGCCCCACCAGCTCCAACTGTGCTGCCAAGCAGGGAGCCCACAGAGCCTCTGTTTCACCACATCCTGCTCTCTGCAGGATGTTCACAGCTGAATCCATGCTGCAAGTCCCAGGGGAACAAAAAGGCTCAGGGAACAGAGGCAACATCTCTGAACTTCTAGGGGCTACATGTCTTGGCTTTCAAAGAAATGGTGTCTCTCTCTCTCTTTCCAGAAGAAATGCTTCCCAACATGTTAAGCTTTTCCATATTATTTTTTTCCCCCTGTAGTTAATGAATTTCTATTGTTTTCTTGTCAATTATTTATTCATTAAAACAAGGCTTGCATGAAATGCAGGAAACCCAGCAAGCCTACAGAGGCTGTCACACAGCACGGTGGTATGAGAAGCGTGACTACAACAGGACAGCAACCATACTGTCATCTCCAGCAGCAATGTGGGGGTCCTCGGCAAGGAGGACACCTCTGGGCAGGATGGGCAAGACCAGGGCCAGGGCAGGCCAACAGGCTTCTCCACAGCAACTAGCAGCTGTCGAGCTGTCAGCAACATCAGATGTGGCCATGGGCAAACCCAAGGAATGGGAGGCACAAAGGAAAGACCTTCATTATCAAGAAATTCAGTTCCTCCCTGAAATGGGAATGGATAGCAGCAACCACATAATCTTTTATACCATTTATGCATGACCTCTATTAAGCACCAATTAATAAATTCCCTGGAGTCATGAATTTAGTCCCAGTCCTGCAGGATTCTGAGATACAGACAGTGCAGCTATCCCCCTTGGACAAGGGGGACAGTGCTGCATGCCAGGGCAAGCAGCCTTCAAGAGTTCGGTTTCTACAGAAACAAGATGGAAGATGGGAGAAAAGAGGTGTTATTAATCCCTTCTGCAAAAGTCAGTCATGGAAATTTGCTGTCTGTTCAAAGTCAGTCTGCTGCGCAGCTGGGAACTGATCTCTTATCTCAAGTGCCAGTCTAGTGCCTAAACCACAAAAGCACGCTTTCCTCCACTCCTTCGACATGCAAATGGAGTATAATTGTATAGGCATGCTTACCATAAACAACTAGCAGAACTTGGCATCATGCTAATGGGATTTTTATTAGCCAAATATTTCTTTGGTAACCAGGTCAAACAATCACGTTCTCTTTTGTTTCCTGTTATGAAATGAAACTGAAAAAATATGCCACTTAAATAAATAAAATAAGAAGAAGCCCAACCAGTCCTTTTTTCATAAAGAAAACAATATGCTTAATGCAGAATAAACCACATTTTATGAAAAGAGGTCATCTTTGGGGGGAGGGAGAGAAACAATTGAAAAGAAAAAATGTAGCACAAGAGGGAATTATGAATCTTTTTTTTTCTTATGGAAAGTATTTACATGTTTATTTTAAGCCTAACATAAATGTAAATATTTTAAACAAACAAAAACACACCAGGGGTAACAATAGAGTATTGTTTTTTTTATGTTGAATAAGAACTGCCAGGACAGTGCATGTATATTTTTAAACATGCTGCTTCAAAAAGCAGGATGCAAGGGATGTTGCATCTTTAATTTTTCTGTTAATTATGGATTGAGCATTGTTGTGAGTCTTGTCCTCAAAACCCAGCTCAGAAAATAAGAGCAGATGCTCATACCCAGGTTTGGCTCATGTGGGAATTGAACAGAACATATTGGTTTATAATTAATGTAATTTGTTGGATTATCTTTTGTGAAGGAGCTAAGGTAAACAACCTTGCAGCATTGTAGTGAAATTCTTCTGCGCTCAGAGCCTCTGTACTTGATGGAGGATGACAAAAAACCTACCCTTCCTCCTGGATTGCAGGAAGATTTGGAAATGTCTGTCACATTCAAATATATTTTAATTAACTCAAAGGAAAGAATTAGGCTATAGACCCTAAAGCAAATTACAAATAGTGTTTAAAATCAGAGCTAATGATTCCCCAATTGACTATTCTGATTAACAGAATTCTCTTTTCGAGTTTGTTTTAATCTGGTTATGGGGCAAAAATGGAGGAGGAACATGCTTTTCTGCCCTGAAAACAGTAGCTGTTCTTCAGACCAAATTTACTGATGCAAAGGCTCCTCCCCTGGCTGGCATTCCTGGCTGGCTGGACAGTACTTGAACAAGCACAGCACTAAGTGGTAACTTAAAGAGGAAAAAAAAAAAAAGATTGTATAATGTGACACTTTCCTAAAGACTTTTCTTCAGAAACACTCAGGGTCTTGGTAATCATTAANAAAGGAGGAGGGCAAGGGTAGAAATCAAGCACTGTGTTCTTAGGGGTAATACCTGCAGAAATCTGGGCCAAAAGCTTGGTTGTGTGTCCCCCAGGATGACAGCACTCATCCTGATTCCAAATTGTCACAGTAAACCTTAGCTCTATTTTTCCATGTTTCACAGAAGAAAAAAAAAATATGTGAAAGCAGCAGCTTAAGGAGTCGGTTCAGGCTTGCTGTCTCTTCAGGCTCCCTGTCTCTTCAGGCTCCCATAGAATCATATGGTTAACTTTTTAATCCTTTGTGATTTTAAGTCCTCCTCCCTTCAAAGCACTCATGAGTTCACCTTGCTGTCCTAGGGATACCAGTGTGGTGTCCCCCACTTCAGCTCTGCTGCCAGGTGCAAAGGAGGTGCTGCTGGCCATGATGGAGAGCTGGCCAGGAACCCAACAGGAAGCTGGCCCACAGCCAGTGAGAGATTTTTTTGAGCCAAACCCACATGCCCTGCACCCTTTGCCTTAAAGGTCTTCCTTCAACAGCAAGCATCTGTCTCGCCTAGGCCTCACAGCTTATGTAGGTAACAAGATATCTCACGATCACATCTTCTGGAGGAAGAACAAGGAAGAACAGGAAGCCAAAGAGCTTGTCTCAGGCCATTGCTGCCACCCCCACTAATCAGAAGCTGGAGACACATGCCACCAGCACACAGAGTGATAAGTGAGTCATCTCAGTGCTGCTTTGGGACCTCTAGTTTGCAACGGGCCAAGTCATGGCAAGTACCTCAAGCACCCTTAGCTGTCTGAAAACACAGCATCTCCCTAGGGCATCTGCCAGCATCCCACAGATAAATGCATACTGCCTTTGGCCACAGTTAGGGTGCTAGCATCACACAATAACTTCACCTTGCAGAAGCCACAGCCTACATCTCAGCTGACAGACGGGCAGGGAGGCAGTCTTAACCAAAAGCAGGAATACCAAACATTTGGTCTGCTTTTAGGGACAAAGAAAAATAAAAGTAGACATTGGGTGGATGTTTCCTCAGTCAGGACCGCCAGAAGGTATTGCTGCTAATGTTTATTAAGAGGGTCATCCTCTTCCTGTGGAAAAAAGTCATTAAAACCAGGCATTTATTCTTGCATCAGCCTAATTTGTTTTCAGGTTCTATCAAGACTTTGATAAGTTTTCCCAGCTGAGTTGCAAGTTGGTACTGACCATCCTGGAGATAGCCTGCCCTTTTTCCAACTCTGCCCTCCCAAAGAAATGGCACCCCAGAAAGCACGTTCACACACCAGGCATGCAACACATGAAACAGTTTGTCTGCCAAAGGTTTGGGCTCTTATTTTAAGAAGTCAGCTGCTCTTCAAACTGCATATGCAGAATATTTTTTGAGAACAGTCTTTCCTGGATATGTAGCACTTCTGCAGTTTTCTGAGAGAGGAAGTACCACAGAGTTTGGGACACATACACCAAGTTTAAAGTCATAACAGAAGTAGATTTCCACCTCAGAAATGTACATTGCTAATGAGCTACAGACACAGCTGATACAGTAATAGTTCCATCCCATACTCACAAGAACAATGCTCACTCATGGGGAACGACAGTCTTATCAGATTGGTAACTTTATCTCGAATATCATGTTCAAATTTTCATATCCTTATAAATTAAGAAATACTAGAATGAAGTGACCAGATGTTCAAGTCTCCTCTGCAGCACATTCACTACCAGGCACACATTTAAGATGCATGGAAGTCTGCTAGGACTCTTCTCTGAAGAGGCTCACTCCTTTTAGTGTCATCCGTTTTTGCTAGCACAATGTCTTCAGCACCTCAGCCCAGAGGAAAATTCTACCTCCACAATTACCACAACCCAGGACTACTAATGCACGGTTTCCAGTAGGCTTAGAAAAGAGAAAACAGCATTTCTTCTTTCAAGCCAGAACCAGAGGAAGAACATAACAGAGAGGCTGCAGAAAGCTCTTGCATCATGCAAAAGAGTTTCTGGTTTATTCAGTCTCCCTGTCTTCTATACCACCATATAACACCACATTCAAAGGCCCAAAAGCTCTTACAACTTCATTTTTTAATTTAATACAAGTTTTTGTTCCATGTTAGCCAAGCACCTCGTCTCCTCAGGGGCTGCCAGTCCTCGCTGTTGAACCTTGAATCTTTACCTTTATAATGTTAACAATTATATCTGCGCCTTCCAGCACTGTTGAGAGTGTAAACCCATAGCATGATAAGTTTAAGTGCTCTGATACTAACAGCAGTGAAATGTCTGTGTACAGACACATGTGTTCCCTTTGATAGCTTACTATTGTTTCTGAAAGATATGGAATGCAACTCTAATATGATTATAATTAATCATAAATTTAAGAGTAAACATATTGGTCCATGTAAGTGAGAAATGCTGAGGACCGGCCTATAGCGCATCTTAAATCACTTATTACTCTTTTCCTGCGCTGTTCTAATGCCAACAGAACAACATTTTCTTTTCAAATTTTGTAAAAGAAAATATATAAACCAAACAGGCTGTTCTCTGGCTGAGACCTTGGATTCTTTGGCACCTAATATAACAACAAAAAAATTAATTTCACATCATACTGGCAATAGCTTGTATTAAAATTGCATTCTTGCTGCTTTGACGTTACTGCACATGGATCTTTTTGTTCTACATAAGTACTCAACAGTGAGCCTTTTTTTAACTAGCTGGTATTCCCTCCATCAATACAAGATTAGCATTTTCCTGCGTGTTCACATATGCATGAAAACTGTCCTTCTTTCTAGGTTTAGTTTTGTTGCTGTAAACGGGCATGGCACAATGCCAATGGACACCCCAAGAGGGACTCTTGCCCTCTCCCCAGTGGTTGTCCTGGGGGCAGATTCTATTGTCCAGAATCATAGAATCATCTAGGTTGGAAGGGACCTCTAAGGTCATTGAGTCCAACCACCCAGAAGCCTTGCATCTAGGGACAGACCTTCAGCTGGAGGTCCACAGACAACAGCCAATTCATCCATAATAAAAGCCTGCCCCTTCTTGTCTCAGGCACAGCTAAGGGATAGCAAAACTCCACAGAAGACCAAAGAAAAGAGATCGCGTGGTGGTAAGCATCACTATGAAAGGGCGAGTCAGATTCCCTTCAAGGTGCAGAAACCCAGGGTAGCTGCTCCACTCCTTGTCCTACTGCTCACCAGCCATCACCATTCACAAAAGACATGAATGAGACCAAATAAATGCATTTTGCCATCCATGCCATATCCCTCAAAGCTGGGCTATTCTCTGTATTTTCCAGTACTCTGTCCCATCTCAGCTGAGGAGTGTCAAGTGTACAAGTGTCAAGTACAGCCAGAGGAAAAGTAAGGCAGCAGCTCCTCCAGGCATTTGACCACTCTTCCCTCCCAGCCATCCCCAGAACCATCTCTTCCCCATGCTCGTTACCTTCTTCTCAAAAGCCATTGACATAGATCTGGATCCAGTTTGTAGAGACTCTCCTCCCTCCTTTGGTAGATAAGTCTGTCCGGTCACCTTTGATGCAAGAATTTGGAATGCCAAAATCCAAAAGGAACCAGGCACAGATTTCTAGTATAGACACTCTCTATGAAACCAATGTAAGGTTTTACTGTCTCAGCAGATACCAAAAGTATTAATTGCTCACCCTGTTTACTATTGGTTTTGTCAGTATTTAATCCACTGTTGGGTTGCCTTTTCTCCTGGGAGTGGGTGGACAGTCTTTTCATTACAACACTAATAAGATAATTTCATATTTACTGAAAATGTAATTATGAAATTTTCAAGTATCATCTATTTTCTGCCTCCATACGTTCCACAATGGGACTAGAACTTGGGAAAGCAAAAAACATTTACGTGAAAGGGTCATGTCCTTAAAAGAAGGGAAAAAAGGAACAGAGAGAAACCAGCTTTTAACCCCTCTATCTTGGATCCTACTACTGTGTTAGTAAATAAAGCAGTGGGAGGGGGTGAGGGTGAACCATAGGAATCTTTTACTCAGCTGAACTAAGGAGATGAAAGCATCTGGCCAGGCCAAATGGGTTTGTGGTTTTTCACCATAAGGGTTGCCACTTCAGGAGGGTACCGAGGTTTTACTGGAAATTTAACATTTGTCGACCAGAATGTTTTCAGTGGTCTTCAAAACTGAAAAATTGCAAGGCAGAAGTTTTGCACCTTGATGTGGCAAATTAGCTAAGAAAATTTAGACTTCAGGAGAAAGCAGTATAAAAAAACAACAACACAAACCCGAAAGATCACAATGACCAGAGTCTCTGCAGTTTTTCCTCATCACACAAATTAGCTGCAGCCATCCATTAGCAGAAAAACAGTTGTTTCCATTTGGAAGAGCATGTGTGTCTGAGGCCAGGCAGGAGATGCTGTTTGATTTGCAATTGGCACCCTTGAGCAAGGAAGCTTGAAATTGTGCATATCACCACCAAAAGGCAGCCATCTCAAAGCCCTGTCCTCAACCCAATAGTCTAATTCAGTGGTCTCCTAAACTGTGCGTGCTGGAAAAAAAGCAAACGCTATCGTCCTCAGGCTTTTTCTAAGATTAGATCTGACCTTGAGGGTAATGAAAGGTCAGGAAATATCATCATTCCCATTTTACAGAAGGGAAAAGGTGGCATTTGAAAGTCAAAATGTCTTTTACAAATAAGCTTCTCTGAATCCAGCATCTTCTCCCACTGAGTATCTGCATTACAGGCACATTTCAAGTGGCACTATATTGGGCAGTACTATCTGGGAGAACATTGTCTCCTTAAAAAAGGCTGTCCCAGGTTTGGTACCCCAGCACAGGCATGTTCTGAACATGGTATGTTTCTCTATGAGACCCAGAGTTGGGAACAGATGGTGGTTCTCTGTGGCTTGGAGCATAAGGGAAGAGAGGGAAAAAATCTTGCAGATTAGGATGCCTGGGCCATTTGATATTCTGAAGATTAAAATAACTGTCTTGAACTCAACACAAGCCCACAGCAAAATACACCACTCAACAGACAGGCTGCACTTCCTGCAGTAGCCTGACTTCCTGGGTTAAATTGCAGCTCTTGTCAAATGCACGGCAATAACCTGGCATCCATGGAAAAAGTAAAGGTAATAGAAATACAGTTTAGGCATTCAGGAGAATGGCATTCAACCTGTCTAGATGATAAAGGAGGCCTTCGCAGCTTCTAGAGCATCTATTGTACTTATTTTCGCAGACAGTTGGGAACTTCAGGAGCAAGCAAAATTCAGAAACAGCAGACCAAGGAATCACAGCTACTCTATAGGTATAGCAGGCTGCATACAGCATTAGATGAAACAATCTCTATGGTCTGCAGCACATTGTTATGAGTTTTGACCTTATGGCACCTTTAAAAGAAAGATTGGACACTGGGAGAATTTCAAGCTAAAGACAGATTGATTCAGTACTTTTCTCACCCTCCTTGATTATCCCATGAGATCATCACATAAAGCACCTCTCCAGAGCAATGCAAATAAGAGTGAAAGCCCAGCTTCACACTGGCAGAACCAAAGGAGAACAAGAGGAGGACCTGCCTGCAAAGAAACAGCTCCTGAGGAAGCTGAAGAGATCATTCTACAAGAGGAAGTAATAGCCATACATAGAATAGCCATAATAAATTTACTTCAAAATAGGATTCATCACGATCTCACTTTGCATACGCACATCCCAAAGACCAGCTTTATGCATTCTGTCATTCTGCAGATAGGAGAAAACCACTTTCAAATTCAAAGACGACATGTTCTCCGCTCCCGCTTTCAGGAGGTAGCAGTAGTTCAAATGGGAAGCACCGTGTACTGTTAAGCAGCAAATTGCACACAATTATATATTTTCTTAAGGTGCATTGCATTATTAAAGCCTCTTTAAAGAAAACAAAACTGAACATAGTTTAAGGACATGACTGAACAACTAAGCTACATACCGGAGGAGAAATGGACAGTGATTCTGCTCTTTTGCTCATCTCTGTTAACCAGCACTAGAGATACAGGAAGAACAGCAAAGCATCTGCAGACACATCTGCCACCATCTTTCTGCTGTATTTCCCCAATGAACTAACAGAACTACAGTAGTCACAGACCTTACAACACTTTAGTGAAACGTAATTTCTGATAACCTAGACAAAGCATTTGGAATCAAAATTTGGACATGACATCACAAATGAAGACAACAATTTCTCTGTCACTGCCTTGGGGTTTTGCTTTAAAAAAGGAACCAAGATGATAAGATACATGAGACGGTCAGCTAGTGTAAGAGAAAGCAGTTCCACCCGCTGAAGACCGGGCCACACGTTTTCCTTAAAACAGACCACAAAAAGTTACTTAGTACAATCAATTACACACATCTAACAGAGCAGATTAATGTTGCTCTATGATTATAACCCCAAGAGTTTGTTCCTGAAATACAAACTTTGACTGTCAGGGAATCAAGGAACACAATAGACTTTTGGCTTTGTTTTAACAGTAAGGTTCCTGAAGGGAAATAGTGTGATACATACTCACCACGCTATAAAGAGCCTGGAACATGCCCAAGTCTATTTCAGGCCCTTGCCTCAGGATACATCTCTGAGGAAACAGGAAACTTTGGTTTAATACCAAAGCTAAACCTAGACTACAGTTCCCAAAGAATTTTCCTCCCCCTCTTCTGCCTTTTTTCTGAGTTTTCTCCCTGAACTTCAGATTCCCAGTGCATCTTTTAGCTTACTGCACTTTTCACTCATGATGTACCCTCAACACCCTGATCCTGCTACTGCCTCCCCCAGGAGCCCTGAGCCTGGCCATTACATCCCCCACAGCACTTCCCTGCTTCAGACACCTTGCCAAACTTTTCATAGATGATTTCTCTTCAGGTCATCCCCACCCACCAGAAACTCCACCTGAGACCAGTACCACCTGATTAGTACTGCAGAGGCTCCAGCCGTCTCTCCCATGGTCAGTCACCCTGTGCCCTAGTCCACAAACTGTGTTTAAAGGCTTTCAGTAGCCACAGGAAGGGTAAGCAGCTGCCCTGAGAAGCACAGGCTGCTTTAGTGCTCCCTATCACAGAACAAACGTGAATCTAAATGTACTTTATATAGGCAAGATCTTCAAACTGCTTTTCCCAGTTTCTGAATCCCCATGCTGTATTCCTCTTCCTTAGGCAATAGAGACAGAGGCCTAGGCCTCAGATTAAAGGTGGCAGGGAGGCAGAAAACTGCCACACCACAACTGATCACACATGTGAGGTGAGCCTAATGCATCAGTTCTTCACATGCACCACAAGTCCATAGCTATCAACGTACAGCCCCAGGTCTGCACAGGGCTAGAGCCCACCATCATCTTAAAATAATCCAGACTCTCTCTTTTCCATTCCTGCCTCATCAGGAGCATCCAAATTCAACAATTTTAGGTCTTAGAGTTATTAGAGACTAAACTAGCCAATAAAAGCCATTGTGTATGAGACCAACTTCAGGCACGTCTGGGAAACAGGTCACGGAAGTCCTAAGGGACAACCTGTGAATGCAGCAGACACCAGCCAGTTTATCTGAAGGATGACCAATTCCCCCCCAAATGTCCTTAGAGCTATGCCAGCCAGCTTCCATGGGACCTATTGCTCTCCTTAATGGACAGATGCAATAACATGAAGGAGCGTTTTCCTGGAACATGATTTAGAAATTAGACTTTTACTGGCTTCGGTGGCAATTGTGCTCCTGGTAGTCAGTCCAATCCACAATTGCTTGGTTATTCATGTAGATTATTAACTATCAGATGTTACAACCTTCTGGAGCGTGTATATCATTTTCATATGTTCCCCCCTGCCATGTGCACCTACAGAGCATTTGAGCTTACTTTAAACAAATCTGCAGCTGTAACTGAAAAAAAAAAGTATGAATTATTGAAAGTTTAGAAAAAATGTTAATTACTTCCAACCAAAGTCCAAAAGATTTTGTTAAATACTCCTTAGAGTGTATATAGCACATTCAAGAATACTGGCTATTCTCCAAAGGTTTGTATCTGCTAAGCTTAAAAATTCATGTAAGTCTTTAAGTCTTTAAAATTAATGCTGCATAACCATGTGTATCCTCTAGAACCATAGCAATTACAATAAAAGAGCTTTAATTTGTTATCAAGTGATTTTCATCATAATGTGACACTAAGTACCAAAGCATTTAATAATTATCCCATTACTATAATGTATTAATGATATTTCCAAATATTTATGCTAGAAGATAAGATGGTTTTCAGTTCGCACTTCTCTTACAAACATAAATTGTTTGAGAGGTTCTTGAAACAGGTCACATCCTAAGATTTCTCTGGCAGCTGTTT
This sequence comes from Ibidorhyncha struthersii, assembly GCA_013398815.1. NCBI lineage: Eukaryota > Metazoa > Chordata > Aves > Charadriiformes > Charadriidae > Ibidorhyncha > Ibidorhyncha struthersii. Next base: position 204,367 of record VZSZ01005401.1, on the reverse strand, counting down.
CTCTTGCAGACTAGAATAAGAAAAGACAACAAAAGAAAAGTCTTCTCTAATTCCTAGCAATGTGACAGGAAAACATCATCCTCTTTACAAAGCAAGTCCCCAGTCTTGAAGCCTTGCACAGATGCTGAACTTTGAATTCAATTGGCTTACTCATGTGCATCAAATCAAGCGTTAACTTCCGTCCCTGCAGCTTCAAACTTGTCTTATCCAGCAAATAAAATCCAAGATATTAGCTATACATTTCTTCATCTAGCTTTACACGTACCAGTTCATCAAAAATGCCACACATGCATAACACTTGTCCCCCATCCCTCAGGCGAGTCTAAGACAGAAAACTTGGCACAATTTTTATTAACCAATTTTTATTTGTGTCAGTCAGAGATATGCGCAGACCCTTATTTCTTCCTGAGATCTCTATCCTCCCATCCATCAGATAGGATTTCAACTCCTAAACTCAGACCCCATCCTTAGTCTGTCCTGTTAAGGACAGCCTATGACAAAAGTCTTAACACAAGACTAGTGGCTCCCCTTCCATAGTGCTGCTCTCATCCCAGACAGAACTGGTGCAGGTCTGTGTGGACACAGGAGTACATGCCTGCCAGCTGGATCGACACCATATCCCTCCTGCTGCTCCAGTGCTCTGCAACAATAGGGCTCCTGGGGCTCTCAAAAATCTCCCTTAGGGAGAGGCATGGGGATGTTGCCCCACTGAGAGGAAAAGCAGTGCTGAACTCATTTTGCCTGCTTTCAGCTGAAGAGAGGGCACTGGAGGGGAAAACATGAAAACCTTTTGCCTCCTTGATTATT
>VZSZ01005401.1:148560-198560 GCA_013398815.1 Ibidorhyncha struthersii | reverse complement strand
ATTCCCCCAAGAAATACCAGCAATAATAAAAGAGAACAACAACAACAACAAAAAGCCAGCACTGACATTTCCCAACTTCTAATAGACTCAAAGGTTAACTCAAAGGTTTGATTTGGTACTTATGCCCTGATGCCAGCTGACTGCTTAAAGTTTGCATCCCTGCCCCTGATTTTCTTTATATCTTTTCAATCATGCAATATCTTCCTCTCAGAAGCTGGGGGACCCCATGAAGCCAGAACTGTTGCCACTAACATCCACTCCATATTCAAAGACATTTCCAGCTTGAAGGAGTTTATCTGTTACCACTAGATTTATTTTATGCTAAATATCCTTCTTCTGCAGTCCCTGTCATGTATGTATAGAGTTTGAGAAAAGTGTCAGAGAGTCAGTGTCACTTCATTTAAAACTTACATATATCATACATTGTGGAGGCTTTGCTACTTTTCAGTTCAAGAGAGGATATTTCCCAGTTTATACACTTTTCTGAAAGTAAAATACTTGAGGCTTTAAAGTACTGAATTTTCCCCAAGTCCCCAGAAAAAACCTAAATACATGTTTCCCACCTTACACTTCCGTGCCTTCACACAGGTGCATGGATCATATTCCCCCTCTATCTGCTTAGTCACTCCATACAAAGCCGACTTTCAACCTTCTGGAGAGATTCGTCCTTCTCCAAACACCACTGCAGTTCTTACCACCACTGAGACACAGAGAAGCAGCAGATTCACATCCATCATCTTAGACATGTTCACTGTAGTGCTGGATAAGGCAGTGTTGTCACCTCGTAGAGACTTGCACTGGTTACTTCTTACGCCCTAGTCCGCTACACAGCCTCCCCGAGTTCTCTTTCAGTATTAAGTCATCACCAGCTTCTTCCATCATCTGATCAGCTGCCCAAAAATGCTTCAAGATTTCCTATTTCCAAGCTGACAATTTTTGACCCTTTTGTTCTCTTTCTCTGCTCTTCATCCTAGGCCCCCGTTTGCCATCTGCAGGACTCCAGCTCACGCACACAGACCCCTCTCCTCCTCCAGGCACTAGTGCAAGCCATAGGAGGACTTCAGATCTATTTTCCGACAGAGAGCATTTGGGGACTTGTCTTTTGCAATCAAAAGCCAGCCTCCTGGCAGAAAAGAGAGCTTGGATTAGACAGGAGAAAGAATATCTGTTTAAAAAGCCTTAGTTTTATCTCATCTTGCTACAGCCTTCATCATCAATACACCTCTCGGGCTTCTCAAAACACAGCTCTGGGCCACCTTGAGACAAGAAATAAGTACACCCTGGTTTTCACACATCTGTAACAAGCCCACAACAACCACATGCTCACAACAGCAATACTGAGGAGCTCTGCAGATATACTGGCAGAGAGCAGCAAGCCAGCTCTGCCTCAATCAGGCCTCTCCATACTAGAGACTACCTTATTTAAAGACCAAAGAAATTTTAAGGTTAAGATATCCATGCTTTGTTGAGCCATTTCTTGGTTTTGAGAGGAACTAGCAAAAAAATAAACTTATCTACAGTAGTTTGTTGAGGAATTTAAATTAGATCTGGCCCTTAGCCAAGTTCAGCCTTTAGAGAGCACTACACTTCCTTGTCCTTGTCTGTACGTGTTGGGGAGAGGAAAGCCAACAGGATGAGCACCATACAGAAACGCCCTGAACCAGTGTTCTCCTTGTGAGCCTCAAAAGGGTTTCTCCCATCCCACCAGAGCACCTGTCCCAGGTAAGTTAGTGCTAGATAGCTTGAAAATAAATAGATTAACACCTACACCTGCTCTGTCCAGCACACAAAAACTTTTTTCTGCTTCACTTGCCTGGAGCACCCAGACAGAAGAAGCAGGTCTGACTCCAGCAGAGAACAAATCAAACACCTCATGCACAGCTTCTCTAGTTCATACATGGTTTTATCTCTTCTGCAGACTCACAGAAGAAAGGCTGTAAAGAGGCAGTACAAAAAACAGCTTGCATCTTCTCCACACAGGACTCAAGCCTCTTACTACATGCAACAAACCACTCATGTCCAAGTCACTACCTCTATTTTTCTGCAAGAGGACTACTTTTCACATCACACATATTGTAAAGCTATTAGCATATAGTTTCTCCTCTACTGTAGTGCAGCCTTCCAGGTTCTCCAGTATTATCCGGAGCACAAAAACCACAAGACTTCTTCTCTCCCAAAGGAACACTACCAGGATCCAGAATATACAATGAATAAATAAATAGACACAAACAAACCAATCAAAACAGAAAGACCTTCCAAACTAAGGCAAAAGGTCTCACCTCAGGAAGAAAAATGGGCATTGCTGTGCTCCAAACAGGCTGCTTCTCCCCTGCCTAACTCCCATCAGGCTCCAGCCAGCCCATTAGCAGCCAATTTAAAAGTTCACAGGTGCTAAAATGATAAGGAGTAGAGTATTCTGGGTATCTTGATGTGGCAAAACCCTGCAGTGGGGGGAGAGTTCACTTCAGGCAGAAGAGGTGAAATGCTTTAATCAAACTAAGTTTAACAAAAATCTTACTAGCTCAAAAATCTTTATATTTCTTCTGCAAAGTTTTGAAGCCACTGATGGTTTGTTTGCATTCTCCCTCTCAGCTGATTAGTATGTTTTGGGCATTTCTGCATTTGACCTTCGTTTTCCCCAAACTGTTGTCTGGAACATACACCACCAGCCATGCACCTTGATACAGTTGTGTTCTGACCAAATTTTTTGGTTTGGATTTGGGGGTTTTGGTTATTTTGTTGTTTGTTTTTTTTGAGGGGGGGGGAGAAGTGTGGGGGTTGTTATATCTTTCAAGTGCTAATTATGCAGAGTGGGGTGGGGAAAACATTTACTTTTGTTTCACGTTGAAATTTACCTTCTGTTATGATACCAGATGCAGGAAGCAAGTTATAGAATAACAGTATTTTTTAGTTTGCGACAAAAAGCTAACAAAAACATTACTTTATATCTTAATCACCTCTGCTTGGAAAAAGCTGCATTGTTGAACAAAAAGAGGGATTTTGCTTAAAAAGCTTTTCTACCTGTTTTTTTCCCAGACTGTTGCCAAGAATTTGAGCTGAAAAGATGTGGAAAAAATATACTTCATGAAACAAAGAAGGATAACGAGGAAAATATACTGCTGGGTTACAAATGCAGGTGTTTTTGACAGCTGGTGCTAATAAAGCCTTTCTCAGGACTTCTATTGCCTTGCTCTGGGTCCACCAGGCAGGACAAGTGAAGGAAGAACAGTTGTCCACAAAGACACTTTTGGCCTTTAACTTCCACCCAGGAGGTGCTGGATTGTGCCAGTGAAGACTTCAGGCTAAGCTGTATCCTGTATCCCAGGGCTTCTCCGTAGGATAGGCTAGGAGGTATACTGATTCAGCAGGTCCAATTTAGGTGTGGTTTGCATTGTCATTGCAAAGCAAATCACTCACCTGTTTGAGCTCCAGTTCAGGCTGTGAATGTATTTTGAACCTGAGAGAAGAATATCTAGCGGCATTTTTACTGACCCTTACCTAGTGCTCAGAGCGGAACGGCACGGTGACAGCCCCCAGCACATCTTCCTTAGCATCCTGGTAGCAAATCAGAGGTTGCAGGAGAGACCTAACCCAGTGAGGTTCACCCAGCAATAGCCAGATTTCGTATGGGTTATTGCATCCTCTGCCTGTTCCATCTGCCCATAACATGAACTCTGGTTTAGTAGCTGCATAAGCACAGACCCAAATGTTTTAGATCACCCATATGGAAATAGTATAACAATACCCTCATTTTGTACTTTTGCACTCACACAAGCATTTTTCACTAGAAGTTCTCGAAATCAGTGGGTACGCTTATATGTATTCCACAGAAACCGTTCTGTTCTTATTACCCCAGAAACCGTATACACATGTGTTTCTTATGTAGTACAGAATAGTTTCAGCTAGAGTTCACAGTCTAAATACACAGATTAGACAAATCAAGATATGGGAACAGAAAAGAAAGGTGAAACCTCTTGCCCAAGATCAATGATGACAGAAAAACAGTTCCACTCTCACACCCAACCACGCTTTGCTGGATCACTCTATCTTGCCCTGCTGTAATTGCTCCAGACAGTTTTAATGAAGCCACATTGAACTGGAAGATGATGATTCTTTTGGGCCCTTGACTTTAATCTTAGCAGGCCTTATGGCCTCTTGACATAGTTTTGTTCCCTTCTTAGGTTTAAAACCAGCAGAAGTGTATCTTCAAAGGTCGAACCTACCACTGTCAAGGAGATATGGGTATGTTTGCCATTAAAGGACTATTTTGTTTTGCAGTGTCTTATAGCGTTAGTAGACACACAAAATCACTTGCTCCCTCAGACATCTCCACTTCTCTACCACTTTTGTTCAGATCTTGGTGTCAATAGACTTAGGGTTTAGTCGAGTTCTGAAACTGAGGAACACAGTTTACTGGTGTGCTTCTTCAGTTCAGAGAAATAAGTTCTTACAGAGGGTAAAAAGGCCATATCATTGTATCATGTTTAACCACACAATACTCACAAGATCTGAACTGAACTACATTATACCCTGTGTCCATTTTCATTAGATAGCAGTGTGGCATTCTCTTTGATGCTGGGTGGTTATTATTTGAATTCATACCAATGAGAAATAGTTTGAAAAGTATAATGGAAAATTATTCTTATAACTCATCTGCTAAAACAAAAATAGGAAGATTAAAAGTGCTTGAGAATTTTGTCAATTTGAGCAACTTTGTCAAGAAAGGAGAAAATTACTGGAAATACCAAAAGTTTCCAGCTTTTAGTTTCAAAGCAGCATTTTCCTTTGAGATAGACCTTTGAAAGAAACTGACTAAAGAAGGGCAAATAGACAAAATGCAACAAAATCCTAGAACAGTGGGCATGGAAGACTTCTTGAACTGAATTATCTGAGCTTGATCTGCAGAACTGGAGTCCCAAAATAAAAAAAAATAAAAAAAACACTATGAGCCTTCCAGGATAGTTAGCAGTCCACCCAGTACAACAGGCATGTGGGGTCAGGCTCGCATGCTGTTGAATCACTCTCCATTGCACACAGAGAATGGGTGCCCCTTTTCCCCAGGGTCCACAGCTGCCCCGGCTCCCCACAGATGGGCTGGTCGCATAAAGCAGAAGGAATATTTGCCTTGAAGGAGAAGGCACCAGGGGAAGTCAGGAGAGCCCATCTCAGAGGCAGACAGTTTCTGCTGTGAGAAAAAACATACCTTGTGTCTTTGCCAAACTGGCACTTTTTTGAAATGGTTTGGGACCTTTTTATCTGCCTTGTGGCAAAAGGACACAACTGCAGGTCCAAGAGGGAAAACTGAAAAGCTGTCAGATTCCTCAGTGCACTTACTCCTCTGGCTCCTTGGGCCTTGCTCACAAACTCAGTTGAGCAAGGAGAGCTCCCCATGGGTGCTGGTGGGCTCTGGGCCAGGCTGTGGCCAGATAAAGCAACTTGTCTTTCTCTCCATGCACTTGAGCACCAAGAAACAAACGTGATTGGGAAACCAAATTTCCTTTGGTAAAAAATTATAAAAAACCCTCTAAATTAAGACAAGAACTGTTAGAAGATGACTCCTCCACCCAGAAGGGGAAATATGGAAAAAAAAAAAAAGGCTAAAATAAGTTTAATTTTAAGAGATCCCAAATGAATTTTTCAGTTTGTCACACAGGGTGCCAGTCATTCCAGGCTGATGGTGTCCCCACATCAGGGTGAACAGACTGCCAGAGGAAATGGACAGAGGTAGGGAAAGAGCCACTTGCAAGCCTCATTCCTCAGCATCTAGCCAAAAAATGCATGGGTCTCAAGAGGAGGGCAGTCATGCAGGTTTCCAGGAACAGATTTGTCTACCAGTGTGGTGGGTTCCTTTCAAGAACAGGCAGAAATTATGCAGTTCCACAAACTGTTTCGGATTTGTCAAACAGGTCTTTACCAATAAAAAAAAAAAAAGATGTTGTGCTGGGTAATTTTTCACCAGCTCTAGTTGCATGATACAGCTAATCAGGTGGTGGGGTGGTCATTATTACCATAGGCACTTACTTCTGCCATATTACACAGGAAACACAGTACAGACTAGTAGGACGAGCGCTGGAGACTTTGTCCCGCACAGTGTTATACACCTGGAGCACTAACACATGAATACTTCTGTAGTGGGATAACACCAATTCCTGCAGAAAGAATGTGGGCAGACATCCCACAAGTTATGCCTAAAGAGGAGCTGATTAGGGATGCCAAGTTTTGTCCGTGTGTAAATTTACAGTTGGTGGCATTTCCACTGTAAGTGCCATTGTCAAGATTTTAGGATTGAATTGCAAAAAAAAAAAAAAGCATTTGACTGAAACTTGCCATTCAACTTCTCATCATCAGAGTAAAATACCATACTGTACCAAGAATGAAAGGAGAGAGAGAGAGAAAACAACAACATTTAGCAGGTTTTAAAATTATGCAGATATTTTTAATGGCTTTGGAGTATTCAGACACTCACTCATATGTCAGAAAACAGATTTGATTTATAGAAATGACATTTGGCAGAGCAATTAATCCATACTATGTTCTAATCATGTTTGGTACAAGGAGAGGAAAAAAAAGTCAAACTTAGGTTTAAAGCTGACTGTGCCAGGAATTATTTTCAAAGAAGGCTCAGAAGGGTTTTTAGTAAGCTCAAGGACAAAATCTGGTCTTTGTTCCTTCCCCACTCTACCACCCAACATGAGAAAGAAGACTGCATCCCATTTTATAGTTGAAAATCAACAATTAAATCTTGCCTCCACTTGAGGTGAAATGGGAGTCTGGACCTCTTTGGTTGCTAAGCAGATAAGCCCTCCTTCCCATGTTATTCCTCAGCCCCAATGAGGTTGTCTAAAGGAAATCTTGGGAGGGAAACTATGGACGGTTTATCAAAAAAAAAAATGAAGGTTTCATCAGGCAGAGCAGGGATTTACCTTTGCATGAGTGCCCTTTGGCCTGATTTGTTTTTCCTGGAATGAAACTTTCATTGGTCTCCATTTTGTCCATCTCAGAAGCATTTCTTGAGATGGAAATGTTCAGCTGCCCTCCTGGCACTGCTTAGATCTCCACTGCCAGAGCATTGACATTCAGCTATGGGGGCTCTCATGCCACAGAGAGCTGTGCTGCTGCTCAGCCACCTGTGGCAGCTTCCACTACACCAGAGACCCAGGCCCAAGGGGCCCCACTCTGCAGCTTCGCTCCTGGGTGCAGAGTGGACCTTACTGTCTCAGGCCCTGGGACCCTGTGCCCCAAAATGGGGTGTTCTGCTGAGAGCCAACAAGCTCACCTAGGAGGGCACAGCTGAACTGCTTACTTGCCCACCAGCTGTCCTTGCTCCTCTAGGTACACCCATGGCTGCTGACACCTTCCTTGTGCTGTGCTGGTTTTGTAAAACCATGAGCCTCTGTTTCTTTTATTCCCATTTGAATCCCTGATGTTGAATACTGCAGAGAGGAAAAACGACCCTGTGTTTCTCATCCAGTGTGACAGACATGACCATTAAGAAAAGCTTCTCTGACAAATCCATTATAGAATACAAGAGCAAGCACTACATGGTAGTTTTCACTTACGGACTTCACAGAAGCTGTGAGTTAGCTCACACTATGTCTAACACAGCACTAGTGCCAGTTTGCTGGGAGAAATCTCTCTTAAAGCCTATTTTGTCTCAAATCTCTCAGAATTAAATCTGACAGCTGTTCCACAACATACCAATGCTAGATCTGTACTTGAGTTTGTACCATGGACTGCTCTCCACTAGTGGTTAGGCATTCACTAACAAACCAAAAAAAATTAACACTTAATTTGATTTTCCTGTTGTTGGGGTTTTTTTAATTACAATTTTTAAAACCAGACCTCCTCCCTCCACTAACTCTATTAACCCTCTTTCACACCCCATCTCCAGAAACTCCTGATTAATTTATTCACAGATGAAAACACATTCCTCTACACTCCTTCTAGGATAGCTTTAAAAATCCAAGGTTATACTTTAAGAGAAATAAATAATTATTTTAGCAGATTGGGTTTGACACCTGCTATGAAGATTGCAAAACCATTCACATTCTACCTATAACTCAACTTTCTCACACTCATAACTCAGAAAATATTTGTCTCTGGGTTTAATAGTTTCCATATTCTTTTCTGTCTGAAGATGTATCATTAAATATTATTACTACTGGAGGTATGTTTGGGCAATGTCTTTCAGCCATTTTTGAATTAAAGGGAGAGACAAGAAAAATTCTGACCAGATGCACTATTTTTCGAAGATGAGTACAAAAAACCAGCTGGCCTGAGCTAGCTTCTACTGAAAATTATACCTCTAGGAAAGAATAAGGTAGGAGAGAAAAGTTCAAAGACATTGAGGAGTGAGTTTTGGGCCTGGTGTAGGAGCCACTGACTCTTTCTCTTGCCTCAGCCCTTTGCAGGTTTGTTCCAGCTCCATCACCCAGCTGTATGGGCCCAGCAGGCCAAAGAGTGCTTAGGGCTGTCTCTGCAGTGGGATTATAGCTCTTTCAGAGAAAGGGGTATACCGCGGCATCCATTAAAAAACAGAGTAAAATACAATACTGTAAAATATCAGCATTGGGAACCAGAGGGAAAAAAAATCACAGACAAAATCATTGATCTGCTGACTTGTCATTCTTGACACAAATACGACAGCACTCTGTGATGGTTTTTCCTTGGTGGCTCATACATGTCTCTGCCACAAATGCTGCTTTTGCAGCATGAGCTGGTGGGCTGGGTGAAGCTGAATGGAAGGGTAAGAGGGGAACCTCTCCACCCTTTAAACTCAGTACAGCTCTCTCTCTCATAGGAGCTCTATGCAGGCAAAACCTCCTACCTATGGGGACTCCCATGGGTATTAATGGGGAGTTTCTGTTTGACACACGCATAGGAGCTTCCTCACTGCTGTACCTGAGCAACTGGTACATTTTGCTTTGATAAATCTACCCTCAAAGCTATTCTGTGCTGTCTTGTGCCTGCTAGAGAAGGAAGAAGGGGTTGGGTCAGGTGCTGAGGCTGTTCCTCAGGCCTCCTGGGCTCTGTCCCACACCAGCTGGGGGGCAAGGGCACCCACACAAGTGCCCCAAGGCTACCACCCTTGGGTGACCAGCTAGCTTGCCCAGCCCGGAGTGGGGCTCCTGTCTCCACAGTGCAGAAACCAATGGTTGTATCCAGTCTTTCTGTTGCCTTTCTGTTGGAAAAAATTCTGCCTGTCCAGATGTTGCTCTCCAAGTGTCAAGGGCAGTCCTGCGCTTGCTTTGCCCCTTTTCTTGGCGGCTGATCTTTATTTAAGCACTGACTTTGATCTCAGCGCGATGCTGCAAGCTGCTCCACTTTCACTACATGAAACCAGCTGGAGGATGGGTTACCCAAAGCATGAGTTCACAGATGACTTTTAGCGCAAATAGTCTGACACCAAAAAAACACAAAATAAAATTATGGAATAATAACCAAATATGGCATTTCAAGTCCCCTGCCTTTTCCAGGGGAGCATCTCAGGCTGTTACACTCCCACACAAGTTATTCAGATAAAATTGGAACACATAAAGATCCCAAGCCAAGTAATATTTCATGTGCAAGCATGAGGCCTGATCCACTGCTCAGCTTAGTCAAGAGAAAGACACCTATTTGCTTCCCTAGACCATAGTAAGCATGCCTTTACCAGAACACAGAGTCTGATTTACACATTTTCACATATACCATGGTATTTTGGTATCAAAACTTTCCATTATACCTGCCTGAACCTTTATCTCCTAGATTTACTACTAATCAGTGCTTTTTCCCTGCACTGACAGAGACAGTCAGTGTCTGGGGCGTCATTATTTCTCATACAAGTACATAAAACTGGTGTTTCAGGTTTGATGTTACAGCTGCTCACTGTCACCTTGGTATCTGCTGCTGCCAGTTATTCCCTCCACAAACTCTTTGTCAGAACGCTTATGGTTTTGCTGGAAGGCTTTCAAGTTCTCTTTGCAAGTTGAAATCCACATCACACACAGGCATACAGGCGTGTACACATACTGCTTTAAATATCATAAACAAATGATACCACAAGCCTTTTCAAAGCATCTTAAAGAGCTCTTCTCTTTCATAGGATAACGTATATGGATTTTTTTGAGGATGCCTTACACACTGTTTTTGGTTGTGGGTTTTTTTTGGTTTTTTTTTTTAATAATACGAAATAGGTGTTTCCTCAGTGCCTGAATTTTGAAATCTGGAGTGTGGGTTCTTCAGTAGATGTGGCAGCATGTGGGTATTCTCTCCTGTTTTTAGAACTCAAGTTGCTATAACAACCCACGGCATCTGTTCAAGCCACTACCTAAGTGGCCTTTTTCTTTCTCTTTTTTTTTCTTTCTTTCCTTTTGGGTCTCCTATTCTTCTGAAGTCAAGTGCTTTGCTTTGCTTTTTATTTAAGGAGCTAGCTTATGCTCCAATGTCTATATGCAGAATGAGCTGAAAGAAGATAAAATCTGTGCTGAAAAGATCACAACTTTTGGAGAGTATCTGGCTGAGTGGGATGAGTTCAGGGCTGGGCCCTGTTCCTGCTGAAGTGAAGATTCACCGGTTCCTGCTCTGTGCCTGAAATTCACTGCCACTGTTCATGAAAGTGGGGGTTTCTCTGTTGAATGACAGACAAGTGACGGACACTACCAAAGAGCCACTGGCAGAACAAGAGCCAACAGATGGACAATCTGTATAACTGGCTCTGTATAATTATTACGTTTCCTCCTTATCAACTGCTGCCTTCTCTTCTGGAGAAAATTTTTATTTTTATTGAAATGTGTTTTTTCCAGACCTGGGGTGTGTGTGTGTGGAATAAAAGAGACAGATTTTTTTTCATTCATACAAGACCAGCAGTGCCACATAGGCACTGGGGTTTGGATAGCCCACCCTCCACCGTGGGTTAACCGTCCAAGTTTCATGCTTCATCATACAGCACTGCTTGTGAAAAAGAGGAGCTCACCACTGCTAGATTCCCTGGGTGCAGTGCATGGGGGAAGGTGCAGACCAATGCACAGAAGAGAATGGGAACATCACTACAGTTCCCATGAAGTAGACAGGACACTGGCTTCAACAAGAATATTTCTGGTTTAGGATGAAACATTTTACCTGCGAGTTTTTAAAAATACTTAGGATTTTCTATCCATACAAATCATTCATTAAAACCTCGATTTTCCACAAAAAAAAAATGCTTTCCACAAAAGCATTTGCATTTTCTCATCAGTCCAGCTCCAAAACACTGCTACTGTATCAGCAGATAGCAGTGCTGTGCATATGCAGGTCTGTCCAGCCCCCATAGTAATGGCTTGTCAGAAACTGGGAAAGGAGATGATATTTCTTAGGGGTCTCTGTCCAAGCATGTTGAGTGTCTCAGAAGCAATGGAGCAATGTTCATAATAATCTGCAGAGCAACAAACTCTCCCACGTGTAATTCTGCAACACAGATAACTTGTAAATGAACTGAGGTATAAGCTGCCCTGTCCTGATGCAAACACACCTCTGAATTCATGTCTCCAAACCAAGGCACTGCTGAGGGATGTACTCAGACCTATAGACAGGGAGACAAGTCGTCTTGTGGTAGGATTTGCAGGTGTTTGGCTGTTATGTGAGCTCTGCAGGAAGGTGACACTGGGAAGCCAAGCTCCTTGTTGTCTCATGCAGCTGCCCCCGCCTGCAAGAAAGCTCTCCAGCAAGAAGAGTGCATACAGCTAGTGAGAGGCCTGGTGTGCTAGAGTGATGCATCATGTCACTTCAGCCGTGGACACTCCCCGCCCCTTGTACACCAGATATTGAAGACAATAGTTCACAGGGAGTGGTAGTCTCAGCAGTGAGCAGGGCTGAGCCATGCAGGTGGGAGACAGCAGCTCTTGAATCAGAAGGAGCAGTCCTGGGGGACAGGACATGGCTCAGAGCATGGGAGCATGGAAAGCCTCCAGAGAGGTCTGTCCTCCTACAGTTTGTCCTTTCTCCTGTGCCACCACTAGACCTAATCTTAATCTCCACTTGCATCTAGATACATAGCAAAACCTATACCTACCAAGAAGAACCAGACATAGGCAAGGTGTCCTTCACTTCACATAAGGACTTTCAGGGCTAATCATAAGTAATCCAGTGCCACGAAAGCTCCCATGAGGGGCAAGCAACCTGGTTACCCATTTGTCTCAGGAAGCACGAGATAATTTTCTCTGAAATCACACCTTTCTCCTTCAAAGCTTCTGTGTATATTTGGTAACTTTTACATATGTCACTTCTGTACGACAGCCACAGCTCCCACCTGGAGTTTCGCAACATTGTCCACATGTTACCTTTCCTGCAGGATATAAATGTGTTACTGATACTATTTTTGCATTACAGAGAGAAAATGAGAGGAAAAGAAAGCAGAAGGAACAAAGTTGCATGCCAACTGCCAAACTGGGGCTCACCTTGCGCTGTAGAAAAGAGAAAGCAGAAAAGCCACCTTTCCTACAGTGGCTGTCTCTCTGGGCACAGGGATGAATGCGATCCTGAGCTGCCAGCAACCCTGTTGCTGGTCATGCTCCTGAGGACACACATCTGAACTTCCTCCTCTGACCCCCAGCAGGTAGCACTGGCCTCTGAGGCTCAGCAGCTACAGTGCAGTGACACTCGGGCAGTGCTGAGGAATGTAGCGGATCTCAAAGCAGGGCAGGAGAAACCAGGACCAGGCCACCTTGCCATCAAAGAACTAGTCACATTCAGCCTCTTCACCACTTATGCTGTTGTGGTCTCCCCATGCTCTGCCATGAGATAGATAGATAGATAGATAGACAGACAGACAGACAGACAGATAGACTGCATTTCCTCCAGTTCCTTGGGAAAAATTATGTAGGTTGTTTTTATTTTCTTCCCAAACGCTTTCTGATGAGACCTGTCAACACAGCTGCCCCTCAGATGGCCTCCAGTTCCCCAGGCCAAGAGCCCTGCAAGAGGATGCTTTGCTCTGGAGCTCAGCCAGCTCAGGGAGAGGTGCCCTGTGAGGCTGAGGGCACTGCCAAAGTGGGAGCATGAAAACCAGTGCAGGACAGGCAGCAGCACTGAGAGTGGTTCATTCATCAGCAGCTGTCAACAGGCTTGGCACTAGCAGTGCCCCCTGTTTCTTCCCTGTAGCCTGAAGGCAAAAAAACATGTGGATATCCTCACCATGGTTCCAGCAGGATCCCTGTAGAAGTGGTTGGAAAGACGTGGAGAAGCACAAAAGCACTTGTAGTTACTGCAGAGATCACGTAACCCAAAGCAAAAGTAGGAAGTGTGACCCTGGGGAAGATTTCAGTGTTCGGGCAGGAGCCACATTTAAGAACTTATACAGTGTGCCAGCTCCAGATCAAGAATGACTGCAGATGGATTTATCCCACAAATACTTCCTAGTGACATTAGCTATCACAATGTAGCTCATGAATCCTCACCGAGACAGCCATACACAAGCACTCCTGAAAACAACAAAACTGGGCTAAGAATTGAAACCATTTCCAACATGCATATGTTTGGTTCTGCTGCATAGGGTAATGACTCCCTTTTAATCCCATTCAGTCTTACCATGGGTTGAAGTAAATCAGCATAGGTTAGCTTTGCTGTGCTAGTTTACATCATCTGAGGACCTGGTATTCAGTATAAAGAATGTGTGATAAACCATTACAATGTTCCCAAAGACTCATTATTGGAAAGGCAGGAATCTCAAGATTAGTCTAGTGGAAAACACAGACACACATAGATTTTTTCCTGCACACTTATTTGACTTGCACTCTGACAAATGCTAGTGTGACCAAAAGATAACATCTCAATATTTTAAATGGACAAATTATTTCTATTCTACTTTACCAAGAGCTTTTCTTACTGAGGCCACATAGGCATCTGTTCATTCAGCAACTTTCTCTAAATCCCAGGATTAATAGACTACTACTATGAAGCCTGAGCAGGAGATAATATAGCTAGAGGCAGACTTTACTGTAACTTAATGCTCCAATCACAGTAACATGATCTGACCCAGGGCCTTCATTCCTGGGTATAGGTTATAAACAAATGAAATAAAGATTTCTTTCATTGTAGACATGGCAGTTTGGATCACAAATGACTGAAGTTCCTTATGAAAAGTCCAGAAAACAATGTTTTGAAATCTACCTTTTTAAGCTTTATTTCAAACTTTAATACTAGATTTTCATCCCTATTCTGCCAAAGTTTGAATCCAGACAAGTCTACCAATCTTCTAGTCATCTCTGCATCAATACTGAAAAATCATAGATCTAAAATGACAGTTCTCCACCTTTTACTGTGCTGAACTAAAATCCTGATGACAAACATCATGATCAGTATGGCTGTTCTCTAAATTAGGATCCAGAACTGTGGCTTGAATCCACTGAGTGTCTTGAGAGGTCACACTGGCTGCAGGGGAAGGTGTTCCACTCTGGCAACCCGGCAACACTGCAAATCCCCCTGAGCATTTTGAGTGTTTGGTACTTTGGTACCATTCTGAGCTCTTTGCGGTAGGGTTCAATGGCATTAAAACCTGGACTCCTCCATATATGTAATCAGCACTGACAGCTTGTTAAGTAATTCTTCTGCAACCCAGCAAGGTGAATGTAAGAGATTGCCTGTATTCCTTGGGCAGGTTGGGACCAAACGCAGACCAAGCGATGTTTAAAAGTATTTTCATTAGACAGCATTTCCAGCTGTACCACTAACACTGTTCAAAATGGAAAGCAATTCTCTTCCTGGCACCATTTCAGAAGATTTAAAATGCATCATTCTAATTACTGCCTGACAAATAATCCTGGAATGCTAGCTGGGAAGTTTGCAGTGCAGACAACAGATATATTATCATCGCACTAGTATATTGAACTTTTTATGATGTCTAATATCTCTAGGTTATAAATGAGTGAAAGCATCATTTGCCACTGGCAGAGCACAGCCCTCTAGCACACAAACTGAAGGTTCAAACATTAGGGTGACTCAGCTATAAGCCCAAGGTCGTTTTGTGGTAAAACAGTCTAGAAAAGTTGCCAAATCTGTCTTCAGACTACCCTTGACCACTTTGGATGGTGATTTCATTCGGTCTTTCCAGAAATTCATAAATTCCTTGACATTAAATTAACTCTTTGCAGTTCTGTTTTTGTTACAGAGTGACCACCTAATATCAGGAAGATCAGGCTTTCCTTTATCAAGCCCACACATAGATCTGTATCTCCTTGAAGCAGAGCTCAATTCAAACTCCTTCAGAGGTCTGAATAATTCATTCTTTTTCCCCTCCCCATGTTTCTGGCAGCGCCTGGGATCTCAGTGTTCCGAAATACCAAGAGGAACTTTGTCCTCCTTATACACACAGCCCTGTTGTGGCAGTTCAGGGGATGCAAAGACTTCACTGGGCTGTGGATATGTCTACTTGGCTGTCATTTGAGGAAGCTCCCATGCCAGCTTTTCTAAGCATTGCCTGTCACTCGTATGAGGTGTACTCAACATGCAGAGTTGATTTAAAGCCAAAGCCTAAGTGAGTCCAAGTGAACAACTGTGATTCACATGTCAAGAGATCAAAAGAAGTTTCAACTGGGAAGAGCAGCCATTAGAAGAGGTAAGAAAGTAAAGACAGATTAAAGTTCCCCACGCCTCTGCAATGCCTATACAATCATGAACTGAACTCAATAATGTAACTGAAAATTTTGCTAGCTGCCATCTGTAAACACCTCTGGCAGTAACTGCTTATCACCCAGGCTAGCAATGTGGACTGATTTCATGGTATTCGATTAATTTAAGCCCCCCTCTCTCTCTCTTTATTTTTTTTCATCTAAGAAATAGCTATTTGACATAAACATCTTTGTTTGGCATATCACTTGGAGATCTGCTGCTAATTATAATGCTGAACCCAGATGCTGGTGGCGGAAATTAATCTACGTCCTGCGTAGTTTGTTGGGCTTGTTTTAGTAGGTTTGCCAAATATTTAGTGAAACCCTCATATGACTTTTATTATCTGGAGATAGATATTAAAGGGCCAAATACTGTTCTTATTCTCACTGGTGTAAACCTAGACAGCTCCATGGAGGGAAATAAATATAGTTACATTACTATGGATTTACATGACGTTAGTCTAGATTTACAGTACTGTAAATCCTCAACAGTGGAACTAGGAATTTAAACCCAAATACTCCATCACCTAAACCTGGGCTCTTCTCTTAGCTGAAAAGCACAGTTTTGATCCTGAGCAAAATGCCAGTATTCAACATGTATTTTGCTACATTGGTATATAGAAATCACTTTTATTTTGCAAGTCAACTACAGAAAACACCTGTGGAATAATTGGCGTCAAAATGACTCTGTTCAGAGAAGCAAAAATGTTTCATTGCAAAACGGTTCAAGCTATGAGCTGCTTCAGAGGCCAAAAAAAACTCATTTGCCTGCTTGGCTTACCTGAGTTTCCCACAACACCCCATAACACATTACCTGTGGAGAAAGGCCGCTAGTGCTGGAGGCTGTCTGTGTGGGCATGGTGACCCCAGGGTGGGTGCCAGTTTTGGACATACAGACCGAAAGCCCTAGCCCTAAGGAGGCACCGAGACCTCACTTGGGCCCAAGGGAAGCTTACACTCCCTCAAAGGAAAACGTTTCAGTTCTGCTAGGAAAAACGGTCCAACCAAACAAAAAAAAGAAAATATATGTTTCAGCTGCAGAAAAACTGACTATTTCTCTTTAGAAAACATTGGGTTTTGCTAGTCTCTTTTCCCACCCATTTTTACAACATAGTATTTTCCTGTTGCAAAACTGGAAGGTGGAGAATCATCAAAATAACTGGTATTTCCCACAGAGAAAACAAATGTAAGCTTTCCTCTCTAAGCTTTAAACTAACTAAAAACCAACCAAACAAAAACCCAACAACCTTTAAACCAAAAATCGCCAAAGTCAGTGTTCCCCCAACAGAAGCAAATCTATGTTGTGAAAAGTGTATTTTTCTTGAGAAACAAAACTGACAGTAAATTTCTCACCCTGCTTACAGACAAAACTGAGTAAGCCAGAAGAGCATCCCTGTATGCCAGTGGACATTTAAGGCAGTAGTATCATTTAAGCAGTACAGACCTAAAGACAGGCAATTTCCTAGGGAAAAAAATAAAAACCCTGCTGAGAGATGATAACCTCTGGTACAGTGAATGGCTATTAACCCCAGATGGTCATCATTTGCAGGAAATGCCATAGCCCACAACTGGGGTGATAATTTTAGAAAAAACATGTATTTCTAAAGTAGTAATGTAAATTTTTTATTTAAACAGATTATGTGGCTTCATCTATGGCATTTACAGTACATTGTTAATTGCAGTTACCCTGTTGGAAAGCCGCTTTTCAGAGAAGCACCAGGTCCTATGATTATGAGTGTGAAAGGCTGCTGCTATCAGAAGGGGTAGAGGAAAACGAGCTTTGCAGCAAGACTCCTGTCAGTAAGACATGATTTCCCATTTCATGGAACAGGCTGTGGAATCCAACTCACAAGTTAAGAGATCCTCAGGGATACATGTAGATCAAAGTAATTTACAGGAGCCTGAGGCTAGCTGTACAAACCAAGAGCAAAGTCCAGTTCTCAGCCTGACAGTAATTGAGTGGGACAGATTTTAGGCAAAACAAGTACCTGCTTTGCGCAGTATTTGGAAGGCCTACATGTTTGTTCCTACCCAGGTACGGTAAGCAGCAGCAAAGCAAGTCCTCTGTTGAGGAGATCCTCTTTTATTGCAGATTTGAAGACACCACGACCAAATAAATCGCTTCAGAATGTTTATTTTCTTTCTTACATCCTTTTGCTCTGACATTCTCCGTGGAGCTGTTTGCCACCTGAGTTTGCTCTGTTTTGCCCAGACTACACAGGTTTAATTTTCAAGTGTCTATTCCAAGCCAGTAGGGGCAGAAGTAATTTGTCACATTAGCAGGCAGGTTAAGCATCTTTCCATGCAGCAGCAAACGTTTATCCTTTCTGACAGACGTGTCTAGAGCAGCAGAGGATACGCTCACCTTTGATGTGGGTTTGGAGAGCTTCAGTGCTTTGTGTACTCCTTTGGGCTAAAGCAAACACAACATAATTTGCCTTTCTGCAGCATGGTTCCAACTCAAGATAGAATTTGGCAAAGCAAAACAATGTGAATAAAGAAAGTGTGAAGGAAATCAGAATATTCATAATTTGCATGGCAATATCTTCTACACTCCTTTGGACACTAGAGTAAAAACAGGACCTTAGATTTGCATTATTCTGCTAGAAGTCCAGCTACACATCACAGATCCCCAATCAGCACTAGCCAGAAACCAGAGCTCAAACTTGCTTTCCAGAGGAAGTCCTTCAGTTAACACCTCGTGCTGCAGCTTCTCACAAGATAAACCTTTCTCCCAGCACAAGGATCTGAGGGACAGAGGTTTTGACCAGAACACCTCTGAGGACAGTGCTAAGAGCACAATAGCCCCAGGCTATTCTAATGTACACCCCATACATTCATGAATGGAGTCAGGATATACAGGATGTAGTTTACAAACCAGTTCAGTTACCAGTCTAAAGGGAAAGAAAGAGCTGGAGGCAGCACAACCTCCCCCTTCAAAACTGCAACAGGGTTTCCAGAATCACAGCAGAAATGTGGTTGCCATACATTTAAGAAACTGACTTCAGGTGGGCAACCTGCTCTGACAGATTTTGCATTAACACGCCAAACTGTACTTTCTAACACTTCACATCAAAAAGCAGGTGCATGCATACATGCGCAAGCAGCAAACCAGGACTCCAAACCCTGATCCAGTTGGAGCTTGATCCAAGGAAGCATGGGACACTGCCAGGGTTCGAACATGAGGCTTGGCTCCAGAAAGGATGGGAACCACTAGACGACACACTTCTTTGGCACANAACCAAATACAGAAAAGCCACTACAGCCGGCATTTAACACAGCTTCACGCAAGCATCCTCCTGTAACCTTCTAGCTTTACAATCATTTGCACAGTGAAACGGCACTGGTAAATTGCAATGTGAACAAGAGTAATACTTTCAGAAATCAGTGTGATACATGGCCCTGTAGAATAATTCTTCATACAGGTAAATGTTGTCCAATTCTTCTTGTGGTATACTTCTGATTGTCATTCAGTCCACAATGAATGCTATCAGTGTAGTAAGCTAATAGAATTGAAATGTTAACTAAGATTATTGATAGTGCCCTGTATCTAGTCCATTATAATCTCTGCCTAGAGATTGTGGAGTTCATAATAGCTAGCAATAAAATATTTTTGTCCATAAAGAAGGAAGATAACCACTGCACATATACATTGCCTAAAAGTACTCAACGAGTTAAAATTCATAAATATACAATGCTTGTTCCAACTAATATGGCATTATTGTTTCATAAGGAGTTCCTTGCACTGTCCTTTTAGTTACAAATTCTTTTTTTTCAAGGACAACCTAATAAAGAGTCATTTAAATTGCTGGCATTTATATCTCTAATAAACTGTAACCTGATAAATCAGGGACTGTAAAGGATTATTTTTTCTCTTACATTATCACAGAGCAGCCATAAAAGTACAAAATCCACAGAACTGTGTGTACCTAGGCCTAATGGCAAACACAGGGCTTCATCCTTCTGGCCTCAGCAAAACCCGATAGACTGGGCCACTGAATGAAAAGACTAAAACGGTTGTTCCCCTCAAATATTTACTCATACTTCCTCCTTTCTCAAACCAGATGCCAAGCTCCTGCTGCCTCTTCACTTTCAAGAGTATTTGGCTCTTTGCTTTAATTCTTCTTGTGCTCTGTATGAGCAGAAACGCCTGGTGCAGATCGCGCCCGCTGTCCCATTTACACCAGGAAGGGACTGGGAGAAGAGCCGCCACTTCTGTTTTACGAGAGTGCTTTGGGCGTTGGCATGTACATACACAAAGTGGCTGTTCTACTTCCTCCTCAAGACATATTTTATTGACTTATTTATTATGCCTTCATTTTACTTAGCGTGGACAGAAACACCCTGCTTAGATTCACTTTTATACAGAAATTCAGCAACAGCAGGGGAACTAGAGTTCCCCGTGCTAATACTATAACACAAGGACAGCCTTACTGAGTTTACCCTGTGCCCCAGCCATACCAGGGATGCTTCTCCAAACATTAATTTCAATGCCATACATTCTGCATCAGGCAGATGAAAACCTGCTTGTACAATTTGCTTTGTCCACCTCATTTCCACTTACCCTGACTGCCAGCCATCAACACCATTTTCCCCACATGTTTATAAGCTTTTCCTTTCTCCTCCCTTTCTTGGATGTCCTTTTCCCCTTCCCTTTCTGTTGGCTGAATTCAAGCTATAGGATGAATTTGTGAGAAGAGGAAAATATTGGGAGGAAAATACATTGTGAAGCCAGGACAGGTTTGACAGCAAACAAGGCACGTCCTCACCTTGGGCCAAGCATGCTCTCCTGCTAATATGGAGGGAATGGTGTTGTTGTCAGGGCATCTGGGGGGAGCACAGGCTGTCCCATGTGCTACCTCCCCAGAGATGGAAACAGCCTCACTCTGCTACCAGAGCCTCCTGACCTTTCCTTTTAGTTTTTAAAGGGCAGGGAAAGGAGAGGCCCATGTACAAGCAGTATAAATAAATCCAAACAGAGATGTAATTAGACTGTCTTTGCAACAATACAAAGAACAGCAAAAACACAAGTCTTTAGTAATAAATGACATTTTTGGTCTTGAACAGATTATATGTGCTATGGAGTTGAAAATCAACATTTTCCTTCCATTCACTAGCTCACATTTCTTTTACAATGGAGCCGCTTTTAATAGCTAATCACAGTCACTACATCCAAGGCAGAGAGCAAATCTTCTTGGCCTATAAGTCTTCAGCTCTGCAAGGTGGCAGCTGCATGAAAGATTTCAGGGAGAGGTTGGACCTAGTCAAGACACATTGAGGACACCCAGGACAGCTACAGTCCTGGGTACCTTTTCTACAAAACACTCTCCAGAATCAAGGGTTCTGGGATCCACAGCCATCTATGAAACCAATGGCTACAGCCTCTTTCATCACTGTTTTGGTTACCAATGGCTTTACCATTTCTCCACAGCAATGCCAGTAAGCATTAATTTTGTTTCCTCTTTGTACCATTTGATGCCGATGTATCTCTACTCAGTCATGATTTTCTCTGGCACCCAGGAAGTTATGATGAGCTCAGGTCCATGGGCTATGAGCAGTCATTTATACCAGAGCAAAGCAGATGGAAATTGCTTCAGGATCAGGATGGCATTTGCTACCTGCTTGCTCCACGGTGGGCAACCACCATCTTCAGTCAGGTGCAGTGCAATGGCGATTCCAGCCTCAGGCCTTTAAAGGCTGCAGCTGTGCTCTGTCCCGCTCCCTTGCCAGTGGGGCTGTCTATAAAGTTTTCGGGAAGATGCATTTACTGAAACTCTGAGGGAACCAAGGATTCATTACATGTCCCATCAGATGTAAAATACATTTTGCATGGTCCTACAAAGGAAATTTCTGCAATAAGGTTAAAAGAAGTCACTGCCAAATATTTCAGGGGAAAAAGGTTTATAGATAGAGACTGACTCCCCTTCTCCCTCTTGGAGCTACAGCCATGCAGAGTCAGTGTAAGCCAAAGCAGAATCAGGTTCTGGCTAATTTTAATGTACTGCATTGCTGAACCACTAACTAGGTGTGGCAAGTGGGTGGAAAAGCTATTAGTAGCAAACAAATAATTTTGGCTACCTGGGAGTTTGGAACTCAGGAAAGCGAGAAAAATGAAAAAAAGACATCAACACAACCAATCACACTAAATTGGTCAGAGTTTAGGACTGCAAAAGCTTGTCATATCCTTTTAATTATAAGGGTAAGTTTAAGGATAAAAGACACAATTACAGCTGAAAAAACACCTCACTTAAATACCAAGTGAATAGTTTTATGTCCTGCGTCCTCCAAAAGAAACATAAGGTGGAATATATACATAAAATACCATCAGAAACTCAGTGACAATTTTTTTAAAATTTCTGACCATCAATGTACTCTAGGTGTGAAAAGTCACTTTGTAAACACATTATGATTTTACAAAGGCTGCGTATTGGAGCAGAAATGTTCTCCAGTCAAGCAGAAAAGCAAGACCAATCCATAGAACTCTCCAGGTACAGTCATCCTGTCCACAGCCACAGCATCTCTCTGCAGGTCTTCAGAGGTGGACTAAGCAACATGGCACAACATACATCCTCCACTAACATCAGGCCGGTTATTTAGCCATCACCTTTCCAAGTTCTGGATCCCGCTTCTGTTTATGCCGGTATCAACAGACACTAACGAAGAGCCCCCTTCTCCACAACTTGGCTCCCTCATTTTCTGGGCTACCCAGGCAGACATAATGTACGCAGCTAACACAGGAGTCACAAGCCCTTCTACTAAGAACTGCAGCTTTGGGTCTTCGATGTTTTGAACAGTTTCTTTTGATGCTCAGAGTTTTGTAATTTTAAAGTCCGGCCTCAAGGGGGAGATGCCAGAGTTAAGGATCTTCACTGATCAGCATGTGCACATTGCAATACTCTTAAAATTCTGGTAGTCCCAAATTGCATTGCCAAGATAATCCTTCCCCTACAATTTCCCTTAGCCTTTGAGCTGTGCTTTCGGTGACAACACACAGTGACCTTCTGCCAGCTGGAACATGACCACTGCTCCTGAACTACAAATTCACATCAGTGAGTTAGTCCCAGTCAATTCCACAAGCCAAATCTGAAACCCATCCTTGTCAATGGGAGCCCAGAACTGATCCCATAGGCTGAATCAGATCTTTGCATCAAGCACACACTGATTATAGGAATGCCAAATACTTTGCAGGATCATATCCTTGGTTTCCATTAATTTGCAGCGCGTCTTTCCAGACACAGCTAAAGTACCTGTGTTGAGAAATCTGCACAATTTTCCAATTTGGATAAAAATATAGCTATTTGGTACCCTGCTCTCAGCAGCACGTACATCAACCCAAACCTGTCTCAGCTAAATTGACCTAAACTCTCTGCTTCTTCTTGCGGCTGGTGCCACATGGCACATTTGGCTTTCTCATCAGGATAAGCTTGGTGCCATGCGCTTCATGCCATCTATCCCACAGGGCAATATATTTACAGTGTTTACAAAACAGAACATATTTGCAGCATTCATTTCATCAGGGTGTTCGCATACTCCACATCCCTAATGACAGATCATGCACCACCAGGCTGCTTTGAGAAGCCTGACACAATATGGAAGAGCCTTGGCTCAAGCTGAGGTCAAAAACCTACAAATAGTTTTCAGATAAATTCACCAAAGTGGGACACGTTACGTTGGCAATACGTTGAGAATATTACTTCACTATAATTTTGTTACTGAATGTTAGAAGGAGTACAGACATATAGTTTCTGGGCATGCAGGAAGGCAGGTATACAGGTGATGAACCAAGGTGGATCAGTGGATAACAAACAAAGCCTTACATGTATTCAGGAGCTCTGGTCCAAGTACAATGCCTCTGCATCAAGAGAATACATTCAAGACACAAGGTGGACACCGCCAAGTCAGTAAGCAGCCTATCTCAGAACTCGCAGCACTTAGATGGGGTTCAGGGACAGAAAATTCTGACAGTTGAGGCTGAGTTTGGTTCAAGCCTGATCTCATCCTTTGTCAGAAGCTGGACTTTATCCTGTACATTTACTATGGCAAAGACATACTCCTCTTCAAACTATGGCCACATGGAAAGACCAGCTGCCAAATGTCCTTTCCAACGTAAAAGAGGGTTCTTCTCCTGCATCTTAAATTTACAGGCAAATTTATTGCCTCCTGTACAGTTGTCTAAAGTCCCTTTCCCTTAAATGTAAGTCTGTGCTGTAACCACAACTTGTATTCTTACACAGCTCAGGTATCCATAAGCAAATACTTGAAGCATTTGTATATTTGTGCTGTAAACCCAGTCTGACTTGCCTAGGTTTCACATCATATAAAAAGGTGAACATTGTATCTAGCTCTGGCATAACACATAAATTTGGTGATGAGGAGATTAGCAGGTATATCGGGGTGTTAATATTCCGGTGTTTTTCCAACAGCCCCCTGCAGAACAGGCAGGCTTTCTTGAAACAAAACCAAAAGGGACGCAGTCCATGCTGCTGGCAGCAGCACACACTGGTGGAGGTGCCCTCCCATTCCCCTGCAGACAGCGATGGGGAGCCACGCTGCAGCAGGGTAGGGCCAGCGCTGGTGGGAAGGTAGCCTCTGTCCAGCAGGTCCCACGTTGCTCCCAGCCCATGCGTACAGGTACACTCTTTGTATCTGTGGCACACTTCTGTGTGTGCTGCATCTCTTGGCATCCAACGCACATCATGAGGACTGCTAAAGCAGTTGAGCAAAGGGAAGTCTCAGTACAATACACTTGTCCATTCAAGCTCTCCACAGATATTAATGGAACAGATGGAACAAGTGATTGGGCACTAAGTGATCCAGCTTCTACTGGCTCAAACTGGAGCTTGAAGATAACACCTGCAGACAATGAACTCTCTAACTCTAAAGGAGATTTACAAAGCAACACATAATTTTGTTGAATAAACCCAAGTTATCAGAAATTTGCAAAGGCCTAAGCTCACCTAAAGGCACAAAGAACTCAAGAAAGTATCAAAAAAGTTGCACAGGGAAAGAGAGAGAATAAAATAAATTCCCCTAATGTACTACAAATATCAACCACCACACACTACCTACAAACCATATGTTTTTCCCATCTGTTCTGTTATCTTCAACTAAATTTAGAGTATTTGGGCTATCGGAAGAATTGTAAAGCCTGAGCTGGGCAGGATTATAAAACCTAGGTGTTATTACACTTTAAAAGACATTTTCCCCTCCCCCTACCACACCAGGCACGAGATTGTACATTTTTCTTGCTGCCTCCTGGCTCCGGTACTACAGAGAATGCTATGCTTGTTCTCAGCTACGTTAAGTGGCAGGGCATCCCCAGCCCCACAACAAAAGAATAGTTCCTCTGTCTTTCTGTTTTTCCTCTCTTCCCCATCCTTCTCTCTAGGCAGGTCAGAGAGGGGTGCGGAGGCTGAGGCTGCAGGGCCACTTCCTTTGGTGCTGTGAACAAGCAAAGCCCACGTAAGTCAGCAGGGAGCCCCTGGTTCTGCCCCAGCGAGGGTCAGCTGTCTGGGGCAGGGCTCCAGGAGCACCACTTGAATTCTCGAGCTGCTGAGCCAGAGTTTCAAATTAGAACCAACAGGGGTTGTAGATCAGTGCTGTGTTCATGTAATGGTAGTGCAGGAAAAGGACCAGGGCAGGAGAGCAATGGTTTTCTTCAAAACATGCAGGAAGTTGAAG
Source organism: Ibidorhyncha struthersii (assembly GCA_013398815.1). Lineage (NCBI taxonomy): Eukaryota > Metazoa > Chordata > Aves > Charadriiformes > Charadriidae > Ibidorhyncha > Ibidorhyncha struthersii. The sequence goes on along the minus strand of VZSZ01005401.1, from coordinate 173,259 downwards.
TCTCCTTGGGAAGGAAAGAATGAGGCCCCATAAGTGATTACCAGCATCATAAAATGGAAAAGGCACTGTGGACTGCTTTTACCCTAGCATGGAGCCTCCTTCCACAGAGTGCATGCCACCGCCACTGAGCAAACCAAGAGCTTTTAAGGTGATCTAAGAAAAAGCACTCTTAAACACAGCCTGGATGGCTCACAATCTACCCCTTCACTGCTAATCCTACAGCCAGTCTTCTCGGAAGAGCTCAGCATGCTGGATGTTTAAGCTCCTTAAAAACAGAGCCCTAGTCTTGGGGCCCACATTTGTAAGAGGTGTTTTCTATTGTGTGCTTCCATCCATGGCATGTTAGCTCTCTCCTGCATGTGCAGCAACAGTGCTTTTAAGAGTGTGCATGCACAGAGGGAAACCACTTGGAAAAACCCAGCCCTGACTTGTCAAGTCAAATAACAGCCCTTCATGCTGAACCCTACCCCTTCGTGCACAAGACTCTCCAGTTTGTGCATCACTTGCAGTAGCTGTCTACCTCTCAGCACCTCCATCCAGAAAGCAACATGACTCACACAGCTCCAAAAGCCTTCTAGGAAGCCCACAAATAAGTACGGCGGGGAAGATTCCAGTTTGTTTTTTCACTTGCAAAGGATTACTGTAAACGTAACGATTTTCTGCACAGGAGGTCTTTAAAGAGTGTGCAGAATTCCAATAGGTGTCTCATTAATGCCAAGTCGTAGAGCAAATGGTGCTGCACTCCTGCCGTGTGGTCCACCTGCCTGTTGCCAAGTGGTTCTCTCCAGCATTGCTTCAACCTGCCAACTGCCAGGTGATGGTCTCCTGCTGCCCCCACTCCTACTGCAGAACCAGTGCTGCCTCCAGGATGTTCTCTCATTTGCTTAAAGAGCTGATTTCTGAAACATGCTAAAGCTCGGCATAGATCCCTGGGAGAGTCCAGCTCCCCCTTTGCCCTTAAACAGTGCATACAGAGGACTGCTGGCACAGCACCATCTCCCTTCTTCTTTCCAGGGTGGATGGCAGATTGTGATGCAATTTGCCTCCCAGTCCCTCTGTATTGATGACTTCTACCTGTAGTAAACAGCAGTCATTTCCAAGCCTGCCACTGTCACAGAGGAGGCAGATGAGTCCAGAAAGGAGTGAGAAGTGCTGCTTCTTTCTTACAAATTTTGCTGCACAGAACAGGATTGTAGGTATCAATTCAGACTTTCGCGTTTTTTTAGTAAAGAGAAGGACTTGCATCAGGGACTCCCATGTACAGGAATGTAGGAGCAGGCTACAGAGTCAGTCCCCTCCCTTTCCTTCTCATAATATTCAAGCAAGTCTGGGCCAGGTGGAGCACCAAACACCCTAGAATGCACAGGAGAGAGGAATTAAGGCAGGCAGGTAATGTGGGTGCAAATTCCACTTCTAGACAGTAATTTCTTTGGATTTTACTACAAGTAGAGCTGTGTAAACAATGGAGTTTGGGGTTCAGTGGCTGAGCAAAAGTATTAAAAAATTCAATTTTACAGTGAACAGAAGTAGACCTCCTTAAGAGTCCTCTTGATGAAAAAATGTTTATCATTATTTATTCCTTTCAGAAAATTTACCTAAGTTTAAAAAAATAATAAAGGAAACCACTCTTTCAAAGCATTCTGTCCTTCCTTTTCTCTAGACAGAATAGAAAAAAAATACATCAATTCATAAATTTGAGTTTGTAAGCTTGAATATTCACTGCAGAAAGAGTGTCCCTCTCTACATTACAAATGTCCCAAACTGAAATGCTCCTAGAAGTGCAAAGCAGGTTTTTTTTTTTATATAGGTATAGTTATATGGACGTAATGCAAAATATTTAAACCCTTATAGCCAAAACTATTCATCAAATTTGATAAAAATTAATAGTTGGCTTTGATTGCTCCAAAATTGCATTTGGCACAAAAGAAACTGATTAGGTAAAAATAATTAGTCCAGGTTTTTAGGCAAGTTGTTTGTCTTTCAATAGCTTTATATTCAATACTGCATTCAATGCTGTGTAACAAACATACTAATTTTACAGAAACTGTTCCATTCTTCAAATCTTCCTAAAATCTCGTTAGCAGGGTTGGGTTCTTTTTCCCTATACATATCACCTGTAATAACTCTAAATACAAATCCAAACTCCATCCTTTGTAATGGCTATGTAGGGCTGATGAAAAGCAGTCATGCAGCCAACAGAAGAGATTCCCAACAAAGGAAGTATTCTGCTCATCTTGATGCAAGGAAGAATGCAGAGGGTTACCAAATATATCTTCACTTTTATAAAGCAAAGAAATCTGATCTGGAACTGACAAATGTGAATCCAGGAGCTCTATAATGGCATTGAGAGAGTCACTTTTAGAATAGAGCAGGCCATGGAAGCCACTCATGTTTGGAGGAAATCAAAACTTTTATTCCGAAGTCAATCCAGGATTTCAGAAGTTTTTTTGTATATAAGACATGAAAGAGATCATTGTACAGGATAAGGAAAGATAAAACCTTGCACAAGGGCAAAAAAGCAGGCCTGACACACCAGGATTTAGAAGCAGGTCTACTGCTGCATTTCTTCATCTACATATTCAGGAATGCACATACATAGATGTGCGATGCACACATGCAGGCTTGCTTACTCACTCTCTTCATCTGAAATCTGCTTCATCTCACAATTACTGCCCCTAAGTAAAAGAACGTGCTGCTGATGTCGCAAGGCAGGACAGTTGGTCTGTGATCAACCAGCCAGCCAGAAAGAACAACAGCACTGGGGATGCACAGTTTTGCCTTTTCCCACATTGAATGGGGCATTAACTTCAAAGTCTATGATCCCTTAAATCTTTAACAATAATTAATAGGAGAAAGATGACTAATATTTGTGTTTGCCCTTAAACCTGCTCTTGAGAGAGAGAATAGAAGCTCAGAGAAAGTGACATATTGTGCGAGCAAAGTCAACAATATTAGTTATTCCTGAATTGGTTTGTCTTAACTCTGGTGTTAATGCTTTACTTGGCCTTGTGCTCCCAAGTGGATTGCATTTAGCACTCCAGTTCCTACAGCATGAAATATTTCACTGTCTCCCTGTGCTAACTAGAGCAACCTGAGGGCTGCAGCAATGTCTGCCAGTTGCCTGCAGCCCTGAGGAACTGTAACAGCCCAAGGAAAATCAGCTCACATGGTCCAGTCCTGGATCCCAGGCCTTGAACTTGTGGCCTCCATAGTGCGCCCAGAGCTGGGGTACGGGACCCTGCAGGGAACCAACACACCAGGTGGGCTGACAGTTTCCTAGCCCAGTGGAAGACTCACATGTATTATCTCTAGCTGTTAGCTTCAACGTCGACCTCAGTGAGTCGATATTTCACTTCAGAAGGTTTGTTTTCTTCAGACATAGTAGTGTGACAGACATCTGTAGTGTGACAGATTTCTTTCTTTTTTTTTTCTCCAGCCAAGATCAGTGTATCCTATTCTGACAAGCAAATTTACAATATGAGGACATGTTCCATCCTCTCCAGTGTGCCACTTCAAGGAAAACTGATAAAAATTAGAAAGCTGTTCTCTCACGCCAGCCAGAGGTGTGATGGGCAAAGCCAGGTTTCTTCCATTCTATGTGCAATAGCCATATCAAGAGAGGTTGCACAAACAGAAAAAGAGTTCAGAGAGACTAAACTAGTAGAAAAGACAAACTCTCCAATTTCTGTGTCAGCTTTAAACAACGCACAGAAAGAAAACTGGTAAAATAGACATTTTTTCCTAAATTTTCACTGCAAATGCACACAAGGCCCTTTTAAGATGCCTCCATGCTTACCAGATCCTGGCAACTTTGTGCATGCCACTACGCTAAGCCAGGTCAGCAAACCCCAAGCACTGCTTGCTCTTGAGCCAGGTATGGCAGGCAGTGTGAATTTGCTCAAATCCCTTGTAGAAATCATGGGGAAGTCAGGCAGTAAGAAGATTTTCCCATATCCAGCTCTGCTGAGTGCTCTGCACCATCACTATCTAAAGCCACCCCAAAACAAGGGGAGCCAGAAATCATGGAGCTAGCAATTGCATTCCATGTTGCTTCTGTACCCAGTCCAGGGAAACTTGCTACCATATTCAAGAACAGATGAGCCTCAGGACCCAGAAAATGGGCAGATGAGTAAACAAGTCCTGGAGTCCAGCCCAAATTTCAAGGATCTGAATTTCCTTTGGAATTTTGAAGCCCACCAATTTCTTGTTAATCTTGCCGTGTTTTAGACATCACTTTATGCCAGGCTGCCACTTAAAAGCTATTTAAACGAGTGTAGAAAAAGAAAAATTTGATTAGATATTGTCTGACAACTTCAGATTCCTACCAATTAATAATGGAGCAAAACCAAGATGGAAAACGAATGTCCCTTATTTCAGGAAAGCTCACTGCAAGGGCCTGATCCAAAAGCCACTAAACTAAATGGGGGTCCTTGGATTAGGTTCTTAACAAGTTTCAGATGCTCAGTCACTTCCATCAGTCATTTGCAGAGATGGGAATGAACTTCAAAGGGTTTGATGCAGAACTGAACTTCCACGACTTTGGATCTGAACATCCTGGGACTTGTAGGTATGTTTCCAATCATTTGCAGATGCAGCCTGCAATGAAATGAAACAGATCCCTAAAGGTTCTGTATTTTGCAGACAGAAAAGTCAAAAAAAGTGTTTTGTGTGCAGGAGATGGTCAGTTCATTCTCCCACTGATTCTTATCAAACCCTTACACAAGCCAGCTGCGAACCACAAAGACAGGAGCCAAACTACTGGAATTTAATGGCTCATTCTCCAAAATGTATTGGCTCATAAACATACACTGTGTTCTCATTCAGTGCTAATTTACTTTAACAATAAACTTATTGTGACTTGTATTCCCACTTCAAAGAGAGTTTTTATGTGGCAAATGGGAGGGGCATAAGTGGGAGTTTTCCTCTGGTGAATAAAACAAAGATACAGTAAGGTGAAGAAAAAAAAGCTCAGTAATTATCCTCCATAGGGTGTAAGGCTGTAAAATAGCAGTGCCTCAGATTATTTGCAGACATGTCCACATTTGAGAGAAATAAAATCTTTCCGAGGATAACACACCTGTGCCACGGGTAATTGCCCTCGCTTGCAAATCAGGACTGGCCCAACAGATGTTTATTCCACCACACACAGACAGCAAAAGCAGTAGGAAAGGCTTTGCCTCTTTGCAGAAGTGGAAAATGATTAAACCCACCATAAACTGGTACAAATCAGCTTTGCCTGTACCTCTTCCTACAGTGGCTGCTTCAGCGCAGAAAGCTGATCATCCCTTGAAAGGATAAGTACAAATGTGAGCCAGCCCAGAGGCTGCCTGGGAGGTGCATGACACTCAGAACAAGAAAGTAAACCTGCATCTATGGAGGGTGCCAACAGCCAGGGACATGCAGGGAGAGCACCCTTGAGGTGCACAGGGAAGAGGCAGGCAGGTGGAAGGGGGCTCCAGCATACCTGTGAGACCACATCAACCCCCAGCACAGAGCCCTGGCAGCAAAGCTGCTACAGTGGTTGCTGAGGGAGGACCAGCCCACCCCAGAGTCAGAACAACTTAGACCCATAAGCCTAAGCTTGAGACAAACTGGCACTTGGGCATTTTTGAAGCAGTTTCCAGGGTTTTCCAGCAGGGTTCACAATCTATCCCAAATTGCCTGGCTGGGTTAGCCTTGCCGCAGCCCTGCAAGGCTGCAACACACTGAGGGATAGATCCCTAAAGGCACCTGTGGCCTCACTCTCATTGATATAGCTCAAAAAACCCAACATGTCTGTGAGGAGCTGGCTCTAGCATCTCCCCTTTCAGTTGTTCTTCTGTCCTTAGCAAAAGCATTTTGCTTTCCTTTCTCCTCCTAAGCAGTCCCAGATTCCTTCCATGGCACCACTTGATTCAGCCCAAGCACCACAATGTCTCCCCAATATTATCAAAAACTCAACTCTGGAAGAGCTGTTTGCGGAATGTTGAAGGGACAAGGTCAGCCTGACTTCCACCCTGTATATCACAGCTGCCTGGAAAAACACTGACGAAAACAGTTTTTTCTGAAAAAGATCAACATCATTTTGTTTATACCAAAATGTTTGGGGAAACATGTCGATTATGATAAAACGGTAATGGGGAAAATAGTCCAAACATTCCATTGCAATCATATCATATAGTTAATGCTACGGTAAATATTTACATAGACCCTTTGTAGCCATGCATTTCATATTTAATATGACTATTACACTTAACATTAAATCAAATAGAACCATTTTCTAGGAAAATAATCAACATTTCCCCAATTTGCTTCACATAAGATACTGAGATTTTCATTTTTCAGTTCAACGACAAATTAATTTTAATTTTTAACACTTAGACTTCCTGCCAGCCAGGAACTTTGGCTCCTCACCATCAACAGTCCAAGGTTGTAGTAGTTCACTGGAATTGCTGGTACACCTCCAGCCTCTTGCTTCTGCAAGAGTGACTGGAAGATAACCCACAAAACAGGTTATCACAGGGCAAAGCTGGCTGCTTCAGCACAGAGCAGACATGCTCAGGACACCAGAAGTGAAGAGTCCAAGACAGCACTACCAGCCTAAGCCTGTTGCTAGCACACCTCTCAGTCTGCTAAATGGCCTCTCCACATGTGTAGGCAATTGCAGGCTTGTGTTTGGCCACAGAAATTTTTTCCTATTTTGTCCCAGTTCATTGGTCTGTCCCTGAAGATACTGTTCCCTTCTACCTGCTGAACAGCTAGTGATTTCCGTCTTGCATGTGTCACATGTGTCGACACTGGTAAGGCCCCACCTCAAATACTGTGTTCAGTTTTGGGTCCCTCACTACAAGAAAGACATTGAGATTCTGGAGCGTGTCCAGAGAAGGGCAATGAAGCTGCTGAGGGGTCTAGAGAACAAGTCTTATGAGGAGCAGCTGAGGGACTGGGGTTGTTTAGTCTGGAGAAAAGGAGGCTGAGGGGAGACCTTATTACTCTCTACAACTACCCAAAAGGAGGTTGTAGAGAGGTGGGGGTCGGTCTCTTCTCCTAAGTAACAAGCAATAGGACAAGAGGAAACGACCTCAAGTTACATCAGGGGAGGTTTAGATTTGGTATTAGGAAAAATTTCTTCACCAGAAGGGTTATCAAACATTGAAACAGGCTGCCCAGGTAAGCAGAGTAATTGCCATCCCTGGAGGTATTTATAAGATGGGTAGATGTGGTGCTTAGGGACACGGTTTAGTAGTGGTTTTGGCAGTGTTAGGTTGACGGTTGGACTCGATGATCCTAAAGGTCCCTTCCAACCTAGACAGTTCTATGATTCTATTTACATATGTTACTAAAAAAACCCCATTTTACTCAAGCGCACTGGGAGATACATCACTCAAAGCACCATGTTAAGCCATAGCCTCAGCAGCACAGGCCAGGGACCAGGACTGTGGTGGCAGCTAGAAAGACACCACCTCTGAACTGTGTTAAACCTACCATGTATGACGCACATTTCATCTGCAATTAATTTGTTATGCTTGCTCTGCAGCTGAAATGCCTACTTACAAGCTTGAGCTCTTGAGGCAGGGAGCTCCTTGCTGTGCCCCACAGCCATACAAATGTGTCCAAGAAGTCTGCCTGAAGAAATGGTTTCAAAATTTTTTGCACAGCTGCCATCTACCTTTCTTAAGCAAGGCATTCATTTAAGTATATCTCTATCTATCTATCTAAAGTATATATATCTATAACTATCTATATATATAAAGTATATGTATCCATTGTTGTCATTTGGCCCAGCAAAATATTCCTGGGATTTTGTATCTGTTTCCAGCCTTAATGGTGGCCACATATGTAAAGGTGTTGGATCAGAGGCACTAAAAGCATGTTTAGAGTAAACACTTGAAGAGTAGTCATTGAAGCCAGCCACATCGTCTTTCTTAAGAGCACATCACACTTTCTTTCTTTCCTTCTTGTTGACGTCAAGCAATTAATTTCTGAAATGCCAAGCGCATTTTCCTCCATCCTTCAAACCCACATGCACTGCCTGATATAACCATGCTTATTTTACCATCAGAAATGCTCTAACTGACCCTGCTTTGCACATGGAAGTTGGACTAGATGGTCTCAAGAGGTCCTTTCAAGCCTCAGCTGTTTCCCATCACAACAAAACCAAACCAATGTGGGAGAAAAATCTAAACAATAAAAATAGTTACTTCCAAAGGAACAAACTCAGTTCTTCCTACTTCATTCACACCCTGTTACTGCACCCTTTTCCAGAATATCCCCCAATACTTAATACAGTCAAAACCTGATGCATATCTATCAGCTGGATGCAACTGGGAGTCTTGCCAAAATATTTAACAGGAGTCTTGCAATATTTGTCAAGCATCTTACAGCACCAGCTGTGAGTCAGGTGAATGTGGGAGAATTTTAACTTACATCTGTTTAAAGCACACATTGGTAAGCTGTCCCAGTCACTGGGGTGGGGGGAGTGCTTAATACAGAAGCCCAGCACACCTGAAAAAAACAGAAATCAGAAGGCTTTTGAGAGCTTTGAGAGGCTTTTATTCTAAAGTCTCATAATTTTTAAGACTCTGTTTTGGTGTGCCTGAATTTTAGTTTACCAATAGTTGGGCCTGAGAATATTGATATTATCAACTGAAAATGGTTTTGAACATCATAATGTAAAATAAATAGCTTTGCCTTATAACCATAATTTTCATATATTGCATACAGTACATGTTATAAAATATTTCAACTGGGCTAGGAAACCTAGGATTAAAAAGGTTGAAAAAAAAAGATGTAGTTAATTTCCTGGAATTTGCAGGGTAACTTGAGCATCTTCTTTTCTCCTCTTGATTCAGCAAAGGACTGTGACTATGCTGAGACCCCACAAGTACCCTAGAGGGAATTTCTGATGAAACTACATATATACAATGGTTTGGGGAATCCCAGATCTGCTTTGACCACACTGAAGGCTGACAACTGCCTTCCAGATTTTTCCAAATCCTACTTTCATTCCTCTCCTGAATAAAATGTCACTGAAGACAAAGAAAAGCATGCCTTTTGGTTCACCTGTTTTACTGCACAAACACCTCTATGCTACCTTAGACACTTTTGAAAACGATAAGAAGTCACCCATAAGCAGTAGGGATGCCAAGGAAGGCATCCCTACTGCTTGTGGGTGCAGTCAGATGTCAGTTTATCAAGAGAACTTGTCCACAATGGTCTACACCGACCATGAAATGATACTGCACATTATTTTCCTTTCTATCTGCACTTCCTACTAAGCATGACAATCTACAAGGAAGCGAGGCTTAATAATGTTATTATCCAATTTTTTATGTTTTCTTAGGAAGTTAGAAATAATCAAATCGAAAGCCTCAAAACAACTGGTATTTCAACTAATTCCCCAGCCCAAAAACCACATATGGCCCATTTTCTCCATTAGCAATGATGAGAGAACTGAATTAACTTAGAATCACCATTATAATCAAGAATTTCCCTAAAAGTGTTCACAATCTTTTGCTGCTGAGAACACAGTGTCTGTTTCCGGCACAAATGGGTTAACAGTGCTACCCAAATGACCTGCAGTCCATACTGCAGAATTTCTGTGGTTTCTATTCCTCCTTGCTGGTCTCAAAAGTTGAGACACCAGTGCTACGAGTGCTGTAGTGAGTATCCTCACCTACACCCATTCCCCTCCGCATGCAGTTGGCAAAATAGATGCTGCTGCATATTTAATGTGCTGGAGTCACATAGCCCCTGGATTACCTTCTAGCATCATGCCCCAAGCACATCACAGGAACTGGCACTACAAGCAGCAGGGATGAAGCAGCTCCTAACCAAAATGGCTCCCTCTCAAACAAGGGTGCTGAGCCGGGGAATGTATCTAGCCTGCTTTCTCCCCGAATTACTGTCATCCTCAGTGGCTAAATGCCTTCCCCCCCAGCTCAGGCCACTGCATCTTTGCCTGACAGCTTGTACTTCCCACCTGCTTGTGGCCAGCCCACTCTCCCTGCTGGCATACAGCCACTCACTCCCCCCTGCCAGTACCTACTGGCAGTTGTGACCACAGCCGTGAGGCACAACGGCAGGGATTTGAGGCAGTGAGTTACCACAGACGGCAGAAGGAGCACCTTAGAATGCAGTTCAGATGCTGACATGGCTTCACCCAGCACTTACTTGGTGAATGGAGCTGCGCTGTGCTCGGGCTTTTTCTTGTTCTCACTCAACCTGTAAAACAATGCTTATCTTTTATTTTCCTGCAGGAAGGTTCATGCCACTACTTGTGTAAGATGGGGCAAAGGCTTTTGCACCCCTGTTCTGGCAGCTGACCCTGGTTATGAACTCCACACTTCCGTTGTTGCTGATTCTCTATGGCTTTGACCTTACAGTTCCTGTACCATTGGGGTAGGTTGGCCTGAGCAGAGGAGCAGCAAGAGTTCCTTAATCTGGCAAATGAAAAAGGGAAAACTTAAAGGAGATGTTACTGACACTTCTACCAGCTCTCTGGACTGGAGATGACAGAGCATGCAATCAAGGGGCTTTGCAAGTTAAGCAACAGCTTACTGCTGGCAGCTCCAACCCAGGGGGCACAGTCTTCAACAATAAAGAAGAGGCAATGGCTGTAATCAGGTTACCCTGCTGCTGTTTGTGCTCCCATATGCTCCCACTGTGTTAAGCGTGCTAAGAAGCTATAGCTTCATTAGAGAGTATGTACATGCATGCTCGTTCCTTCAGCTGCAGCACAGAAATATCCCGAGGTACCTTGTGCCTCAGTTTCTCTGTAAATATAACCTATCTGTAACAGTTCTTCCCTACACCATACTTACAACCAAAAGGTGCTGAGAGAGGAGGAAATGAGGGGTGTAGGAATACAGCAGTGACATGTTCTACAGCTGACCCAGAAATTCTGGGGTAAAAGTAAGAACCATCAGTGACTGACATCAGCTTATACGTTCAGACCTAATGATTAAGGCTATGAAAGAAAAAAAGTGTTGTAGTAATAGAACAGCCCCGTTTTCTAACACGTTTGCCACTTCCACAGAGAGCTTTATCTAGCATTAACGTCAGCGATACAAGAAATGGGTGTTCTTTCTGGGAAAGGTCCAGCAGCAAAGGCAAATTGTGTTTCTGACATTTAAAAAGACATGCTGTCTGTAGGAGGAGAGAGGAAAGCTTGTTGTACCATTAGGTGAACATTTATTTGTTGCATCTTTAAACTCTGGCACACTGTACCAGAAGACACCCCAACCTACCTGGGTCTCCTGTGTCACGTGTGCAGCTTCTTAGTTAATGAGTTACTTAATAGCTCATAAAGTGTCCCCTAGGCTCCCCTCAAACTATAACCATTCCCATGCAGCAAACCAAGCACTGATTACACTTACAGGTGTTTTTCATATCAAATGTCAGAAAGCAGAAGAAAAACTGTGCTAAGATCAAATAAATAAATTCTTGATACTTTTTGTTGGGGGGGCGGGGGGGAGAGGTGGGCATCCTGTCCGCATGTGAGGGGGCAGGCCCTTCTAGACAGCTTTTGCATTTGGTCACTAAAATGTGGAGAGACAATAAAACTGTAATCACCCCATAACACTTCAGTTCAAGCTTTACACCAGAATCCTTCTACTGATCTAAACCAAGACACAGTTTCTATTTTCCTGGATGTTAGGCACAGCCATTGGCAGCTCACACTGACCACAGCAGGAGGTGAGCGTGGCAGAAGCCAAGCTTGGTTTCCTCCGGATCAAAGGGCACAATCCATTGGCACCATAACCCCAGCTAAAGTGTCTGGATGGACTTTGAAATATGCCAGAAAATGTGAAAGTTTGCAAATTAACTTTTATGTTACATCCCACTCAGCTGGTGTAGAGTGCACTAAATGCTACCATGGAGTGTGTCATAGAGCATACTCAATGGAGGACATTTAACGTTAACATCTGTACTTACAGGGTCACTGGCAATAACAAGTGGTTATCTAAGTGACTGATGACCCAAGCCTCTAGCACAAAGGTTGCTCTTTCTTTCTTATTTGTGGTTATGTCCTACTACTAATACACGTGTTTCTTTCCTCATACACAAATCCTCACTAAGAAATCTATTAAGACTAGACTATCTGATCAATAATAGAATATAGTGCAGTTATGAACTATAAAAAAATTAATGAATAAGACTTTGAAATTATCTAGCATGTACTCTTAGAGAGTTACCATTCTATCCTAAAGGGTTTTATTCCAGGAGAAATCTGGTCTAAATGTTTATTTTGCATGTAGCAACTTACGGATATGCAATGTATTCCTAAGCTGGTATACCAAATAATGAACGAAATCTTAGCAGGGAACCTAGTGCAATTATTGGAAGAAGGTTTTCCAGACAAGTCTGATTTCAACAGTTACATTAGATTTACAAAATACTTCAAGAGTCAACATTTCTTCATGGTGCATCCTTGCTGTATTTCATAGATTCAGCGCTGCATGCAAAGTATACATTACAAATGATGCATGCTCATGAGCAAGTAGCTTGTATGTAAACGTATGTTCTCTGAATACATGCACTATACCTGTGCTTGCAGGCGCCCTGTTTGCAGTATTCAATGTTACTTAACATCCTGAAGATCTATAGGCTGTTTTAACATGAGACTTAAATACCCTTTTCAGTAATAATCTCTCCTTCCCCCCAGCATTCTGAAGAATTTTGTTGATTTTTTTTATTATTATTATTGCTGCTAAGCCATAAAATGCATACAGCTAAGGCAGTATTAAGGTGGCTTTTCTCTTCTTCCTTTGTTTCCACAAGAACGAGCTTCATCGACCCAAGAACCTTCAAAGCAGTATCACTTCACCCATGTTAGTATGCATGGCTGTTCTGCTCGAGCTGCAGAGGCAGCCTCCAGGGCTAGGCATTTCAGCATGACGCCAGCAATGACATCATCCCCCAGTGATCCTTCGCAAGAACCTCAGAATTTTGGATTGGGTTGAGCAGATCTGGATAAGTGCCGGTGTGGGGTCAGGCAGAGCTTTTCAAGAACAAGGCAGAGTACTGTCCCACCACAGGCTCATGGGAACACAGCATCCCGCATCTCTGCAAATGCAGCCCCAGAGCCTGAGTGCACCCACTTGGAGAAGCACGTGCCTCTGGTACAGCTCCCAGGAGCCACTTTTTGCTTCTTCTGCATAGGACTGTTTTAACACTCACACTTTTAAGTTCTTTTTACACTTGCAGTGACAAGGATCATCTAGAGGCAACTGGTTAGTTACTGACCTCTGATCCCACACCTAGAACTGCCTGTGCTTTATACCCACACCAACCCAGGTTAAGCTGTGGCTGTGCAGGCCCGTGGGAGGCCCTGCTCCCAGTCCTGCGTGGCTGCAGAGTGGAAGAGGTAACTGAGCTGGAGGAGATCTGCAGAACCTCACCATGCAGGGTGGCATTTGCCGAGGAAAGAAGCAGGTTGACTTTGAAAGCATCACGATGCATTTAACCAAGTTGACAGAATGGGAAGAAAGAACAAGAAAACAAACTCAAGGGAAATTGCATTTGATCTGGAAATTATTAATATTTGAGACAATAAAGACAGACCCCCTGAATACTATTTGCATAGAATCCCTCCTCAGAGCCAAACCACACTTTGAAAGGACTTCATCTCGAAAGAGCACTGCTGAATTGAAACAGAACTGCTACCATGACTAGAGGGTTGTGGTGCCAAAAGATGTCAGATTGAACACGAAACAGAATTTTCGTTCTTTTGTGTACTCCATAAATATTAACAACTTGACACCCCATAATGAAAGCAAAATGCACTTAAGCACGGGCAGAAAAGCCAAACTAGCCAACCATTCTTCTTTTAGGATTACAATTGGAAATTAGTTGTAGAGGTCACAGTTTTCCAGCATCACTGTAGGTTGGGATTAACTCCATGGACATTGTGAGTGCACAAGAGGAGAATTTGGCCTCGTGTGATGTAAGAGGATTGCAAACACCATGAAATGGTCACCCCATCCTTCCAGCCCTTTGCTGGATGGAAGCAGCTGACAAATCCTTAAGTCAGCCAACAAGCAGAGGAGATAGGTGCAGCACAGGGCTACAGCACCTAGCTGGCCTGCTGAGGACCCCTGCTGAAGCAGCCTAACACCTGCTGTGGCCAAGAGGCACAGCGTCACCCCCTTGCATCCATCAGATGTACTGACAGGGTTTGCGAGTCACACAACAAAGAAGAAACTTCAGTGGCTAGGCAAGAAGTGACAGGGAGAGCACAGCAGCCAGGATTTGCTGCAATGCATTGCTTCGATTCATATCAGTTGAGCATTTGCCTACCAATTTTCACTTTGCTTATTTATCCGATAGAAGGATTTGTATGTCTTTAGGAAAAAAAGAAGAAATTGTACCAAATCTCATCATTCAAATCAGAAAAAAAGATTTTTGTATTGAACCCCATGCCCATCAAAAAAAGGTAGGACATTATCCTCTAGGCAAGAACTTCCACCTTCCAAGACATGCAACAAAAAAGTAGTAGTAACTAATTTTAGGGGAAAAAATAAAAGAAAAAAAAGAAAAAAAACGGAAAAGAAAAGCAAGAAGGTAGATGCTGTTCGGGTCTTGGAATATCCACAAAGCATGGGGTGTTCTGAATTCTGTATTTTGCTCCAAGCATCTCTCAACAAAACTTTTCTATATATCCCTTGGAGACAGCTGAAGAGGGCGGGACATTGCCTCTGTGTGTGGAAAGTAGTGGGGAATAGAAATAGGGAAATAGTTGTTTCAATTATTCCCACCCCCCTGCCCCCACAGACCAGCAAAGGATTTTGCACACACTATCAGGAAAGAAACACTTATAAATATTTAGGTTATTGCCCAACAGAGTGTAAGTCAGTGCTAGCACTGAGAAAGACACAAGTCACTAAAATACAGCTCTGTAATACCTTGCTGCTCCTATTAAAAATCAAATAAATTTAAAAAGCAGAACATTGCTACTATCACATCTACCAGTGCCTTCACACATTTTCCTCTACCAATTTTAGAGCCAACTTCAGGAACCAAAATGAGAATTAAAGGGGCAATGGTGCATCAGGCAATAAGAGTATTCCACAACCAATCACAAATATTTCAACTTTTGACTCCTTCAGGCTTTGCAAGTCCCCAGAGGGCCTTTTGAATGCCTGCCCTTTGCTTACCACAGAGTTTCACTTGCTGTGTCTGAGGCAGGAGTGAGCTAACCTCACTGAAGGCTCTGGACAGCAAGATGAGTAACAGCCTGGCTCAAGGAAAGCTCCTTTTTGATAGTGAGGGGCATGCATGAATGCTTTGCCTGGAAGCTCCTATTGCAGGGATCAGGGCCTGCTTGAGCTCAGAGTTGTTATGCTTCCACATCCTCCTCCAGTGCCAGAGGAAGGCACTGTGCCGTCTGTTACTTAAACAGCTTGTTCGTGATTTATTATTGTATGGGAACAGGGTAGTCTTAGGTACATTTCTGAACCTCAAACTATGCATTAGAAACACACAGGAGAGACAATCCCATCCTCGAAGAAACATAGCAGACAAAGAATCTTGTTGTTTCTAACATTAAATGTAGTCTGTTTAAAGTCTAGGGAACCCAGCAGCAGCTCTGTGGGGAGATATTTCTGCAAAAAGTCCCTAGAAATTATTTGGGGCACCAGTTACTGCCATCACCCTGGCTCTTTCTTTAGCATAACCTTAGAAACACTGACCTTACCCATACCATCAAACACAGCCCACAGGAGCACCTCCTGTACAAGTCTCCAACCCTCCTGAAGGGAACACAGCACTGCCTGGGAAGTCCTACCATCTCCTACTGAGACAAACTGTATTTTTGTGTTCTGGTAAATATAAACTGTGGGTGTACCTCCCTCAAGGAAGGGTTAGAGCTCTGCGATACTTCTAATCTCTAAATTGTTTAGGTAATCTCATTTGACTTTGCTGATAGATCAGAAATGTATTTTGCAGAATCATTTACTGATTGCCCATTTCATTCCTTTTGAAGTATTCCCAGAAAGGTGAAGAAAGGACAGGGACGTTGTGTTCTATATTGTCTTTTCTCCACCTGCAACCATTAACGTATTTGGCTTTAGGTCTTGTTCAAATTTCGTCTCCCAGTGGAGGAGGGAAATTACTCTCTCTGGCTCTTGCTGCCCACTGCTGCCCTTCCGACTCCCCCTGCAGCTGCTTTAGGAGGACATGCAGTAGCAGCTGCTTTAGGAGCATACAGGGGACCAGTGGCCCCTGACAGAGGTAACTCACACCAATGCTTCTGGAAGAGGCACACAAGCCACATCTTGCACCATCACCTTTTTAAAACTCCTGCCACAACAATGCTCTGAGATCCCCCAGTTGCCATTACAGCATACTTGCAGTGTTAGACCAATTCCAGAAAGTGCTTCACCAGGCCAACCTCCATTTAAGACCCAAAAAAAACACCACCACCAAAACCACCAACAACAAAAAAGACAGAAAAAGAGCTGTAGAGGATTTTGCCAAGGTTGCGCAGGTACTTTACTGCCCAGCCGGCAACACGTTCAGGTTAGGAGCTTCTACCTTAAGCCCAGCCACTGGACACCAGCAGATGCTAGTACCCTTCCCAGGGGTCAGGATGACTTGATCTAACTTTTATGTAAAAGTACATAAAATAACTATATAAACACATTTATATAAGAGACAAATGTGTGTGTTTTTAAATTAGCTCGTTCCACAAACATAGGCTATTGAACAGCCCCATCTGCACACGGGGAAGGCAGCAACGGCCAGGTGCGTGTGTAGGAGAGGGGAAGGATGAAGCAAGGAGGTAAAACCAGGAACAAGTAGCTGAGTGCAACATGAGGATGTAGGGAGGAGGAAAGAGGGCAGACCCTCTTAACGTGGCTCAGCAGCAGGCAGAGCTGACCTGTGTTGCTGCTGCTGAAGCTACTGTGAAGTGTAAGGGCAATTCCACTGCTGCGGGTGGGGATCCTGTAATCCCACCACACCACCAAGCTTCACTCCTCAGGGGCCTTCTGCAAGCTGCTGGGCTACACAAGCCTGGCATTCACCTGAGTGTGTCTGGCAGCCTGATGGGCTGCCTATGCTATGACTGTCGTATCGTTTCACTGGGAATGAACAGGGGCCTGAAAGAGTGGAAAAGAAGCAGCCTGTTATCCTTGGGAAGGGAAAAAAGCCCCATCATGATCCACCTCACTGCCATCTGCTAACATGCAAGTAACCTGTCTGGAGAAGGACAAGGATTTACAGTAGCCCTGAGAGTGGCCAGACCCCAAACTTGTTGGGGAGCACCAGCTGAGGGGCCGAGTCCCCAGCACCACTTCATGAGTTTAACTCAAGTCATCTCATTCGGATTTGAAAGAGTCTTTTTGAAACATGCTAAAGCCCAAGCTGAAAGTTTAGAGCTCCCAAGGTGACATCCTTGACTCTGACCAGGAAGCTGAGATGGCAGGTGCTCAGGGACTGCAGGTCTACATCAGAGCAGGAAACACCTCCTCTTGAAAAGGGGAGCCACATTGAGACGGAATCCATACTCAGTGCCTGGCATTTGGTCTGGAGCAAAAGCCACAGGGGGATCCCCTCAGGTCTGGGTGTAATGGTCTACAATTTAACGATACAAATCTTCTACCATTAAATCTGCTGTCTGCTTAGTTTCAGATACTAGCTGAGCACTCCCTTGGAAAACCTATGGCATTACGTACCCAAATATTTGAAATTCAATGGACATTGGTCACTTAAGTCCCACAAGGCCCAGCTCAGGAACGTATTCGCAATTTCTATGGATCTTCACCTTTATGCGCGTGCTTAAAATGACTGAATACCACTGGACTGCATTATGAGTGTCACCAAAAATTATGTATTGAATATGCTTCCCCTGAACTGGCCTTAGACAATTCCAGCTTTTCACCAGAGGAAATTTGAGTAAATCAAATTTTAAAACATTATGAAACCTTTCAAATAGACATACAGTCAAATAATTCTGTTGAACCTTTTTTATATGTACTAAACGCAACACATTTAAAAAAAATACAAGTTTTCTAATTTAATTTAAACCAGCCATGAAAACAAAGGATTTAACTGCAGAGCATTTAATGATTCCAATAAAAAAACCTAGCTGTTTACATCTTTGATACAGAGACTTTTCCTGGCCCCTTTTAGCTATCCATACAATACATTGTTAAGTTAACACTTAATAACACCAGATTAATGTATAACAGAGACAGGGTGTATTGCAGCCTCATTTGCTCTATTTAGCAAGTTCTAATAAATTCTGGTTTTCTCCCTTAGAAGATCGTAAATATACCAATGTTCACCTCTGAGTATGAAAGTCTAAAGTGCAACTTAATAAGGGCAAATCACTTGGAAAGTAATTTGTGACCCTCAATTTGAAATCACATTAGAAGTACGTATTCTGCTAAATGGCAGATCTGAGGCCAACTGCAGCGTGAAGCAGAAGAGCATGTTAGCTGCCCACTTCCCCCCTCTCCCCAAGCCTGTGACCCTAACTGAGAGCCAGGCTAGTCCCACACAAACACTGCTGACCATGAACTGACTATGTGCAAGCCTCGGCTTCCTGACAAACATCGCTGTGCTGGCTGGCACTTTGGGGAATCTGTCTCTTGCCAGCTTGTGGTGATGTCTGGTGGACGTTACACAACTCCTGTACCAAGAAGCACTCTGACATACTGAAACTGCTAGGAGTTGCTAAGGGCTACAGCACACACGTGCCAGACAATGGGCAACTCTAACATGGACTAACATAATAACAACCTCCCGCTTCTCCACATGGGAAGTGGGCAGCAGAAAACTCTAAAACAGAGTTTGGAGCAGGGATTTTGGAAAAGATCTGTAAAGAAGACCACAGCTCAGGCTACTGGGGATGCGTAAGGACCCTCAACACAGGAGGGAAGGACCTGCCTTTGTAACAGAACTATCTTTGTTCAACAGCAGCCCAAAGGTCTGAGCAGGAAGCCAGGTGCCCAGTGGGAGGACTTGCAGAGCGACCCAGGAGTATCTGTGCTGGAGGGAGTGTGAGGGCACATCCATCATCCGCACACAGAGCTAGGCCATATCAGCAAGTCAGATACAGGGTTGTAGGTGGGACCTCACCAAACTCTCCATTGTTTCTTAGTATCCTTTTAACCATCTCCTCAGGCTGTGTTACTTCCCACATCCCCTCCCCAAACCAGGAAGCCCATAGGAGCTGAATACTACCACACCTGCACTAAGGGCTACTGTGCTGCAGCTGTGTCCCCCAGCCACTGCGCTGGCCCAGAAATCACACTGCAGCTGATTAGGACCACCCTGCTCTGAGCAAGCGGAGCTGCCTCCCTGGCTCAGTGGAAGATTTTTGCTAGAGTAACTTGGGAGCAGCTATGAATTTAGATTCCCAGCTTTATATGGGTCTGCAGGAGTAAGAGTAGTTTACGCTTTAGTACAGTCGAGACACTAGTTCTCCTGGTGACTTGCTGATGTGCTCAGTCCTCAAGATTTAAAGCCCACGTTACAGGAACAGGAAAATCAAATCCCCAACCAAACAAGTGTAGGAGGAGAAAATACACTCTGGCCAGGACTTTCAGCAGGGATATGGTTGTCTTCTTAATAGCTGGTGAAACACCTTCAAATATATGAAAGAACTATAAACACAGCTACAAATATGTCTAGGTTTGAGTAGCAACAAGACAGCAGAACTCCTGCTAGTGCATTTCTGACAGTGCTGACCAACACTCAGTGTTTTGGGAAGGGCAGAGGGGGTGCACCTTAACTTGTCCCCTGGGGTCCAAACTCTTTTTTTATTGCAAGCACTTAGTGTCTCAGATTCTTAACTGAACTCTCACAGAACATAGGCACCTTCAGACATGAAGTTTAGTTCAGGTCCAGCTCTAAGATGTATATATTTTCACCAGTTGTTCAAGGTATAATGTAATAAATTATAGCAATTCAGCAGCAATTGAGCATGCATTTTTACACAATATATTATAATAAACACGAATATATTATAATAAACACAAATTAAGAGATAATTTCTAGACACATCATTTCTTTCTAAATCACAAACATATTAGTGATACATTCTAAATGAGGTGAATTGATACAGCTGCAACTTTACCAGAGCTCTCCTGCCTTGTACTGAGCCAGTTTGGCCAGAAAAGTCTGCAACTTTCCTGCGTTAGGAAGAGCACAGAAGGCCTCTGTGTGCTTTACTTCCAGGTGGCTATACCACAAATGCCAAGTACAACTGAGCATCCACTGATGTACAGCTACACAAAACAGGAATACAGCACATTTCTAGGCCCAATTCTCCACCACCAACTTGCACTAGGCAAGGATGGGGAATGTCTGCATCAGGCAATTCAGTTCAGGGCAGATACCCAAGGCCACTGGAGACCTGAAGCAGTGCTGCCACACCAGCAGGGCACTCTGCCCAGGCTAATTAGTTGGTCTACAAAGAACTAAGACAGCTCAGCTGTTCCCAGGGTGAGCACCCACTTGCAGCTAGCTCCAGCTAGCTGCTCTGTGCATCTGTTCAAACGCCAGGCTCCCAGCTTGCTCGCAGGTCATCTGGACTGTAACTAGCATGCACAAAGCAAAAGCACAGAGAAGCCAAGCTTTTCATGACAACCGCATGGTCTCCCTTCAGAGGGCTTTACCAGCTGTATCGGTGTTGGCTGGGATAGAGTTAATTTTCTTCATAGTAGCTTGTATCATGCTATGTTTTGGATTTTTGACTAAAACAGTGTTTTCACTGCATCCAGGACAGCCCTGGTTACTCACGCCACCTACATACAGGCCTGCTGCAGATCAGGTGTCCCAGCTAGAGCATCTCAAAGGATTTGTTTGCCCAAGAGATTCCCTGCTGCCCCCAGATGAAGTTTAAGCATTCCTCCCATTTGCAGGTGCTACCAGTAAAAGTCATCTCCACTTCCCTATACATGCAGCACTTACACTGAGATCCAGCTGTCTAGAAACCATTACACACAGCACATAATTTAACAGAGATGCTGTAGATTTAATAAGACACTGATTATACACAATTGCAGAAGACATCCAACTATAATATTGATATGGGGTGGATCACAGGGCTGCAAAGTTGCAGAGACATTCCATAATCAATTGGCATTTAACATTACAGATTGCTGGCCTACAGGATCTCTGTCAAATGCATAATTGGGAGCTTTAATTAAAGGACTACCCACAGCTTTGTAAAGAGCTAAAGACCAAGAGCCTGCAACAACTTAAAAGAGATGAGGTTTGTCAAGTTCTTATTACCCTCAGATACACTATGAGCAGTGGTCACGTGCTAATTACAGGTCTCTTGCAACAGCACACTGAGAGTTTTCCAGACTGGTATCTCCACTGCAATCAGAGCCAAGCTGCAGCTTATCAGACTCTGACTCTTAACTTTGTCCCTGCTGGAGATCTTTCCATACCTCACCCTCAGGTCTTGGGAACTTTAATATTTTATGTTTCAGGCACTTAATAAGACTTATAATGGATACACTGATGAAGTTGTTGTTCCCCATGTTGTCCCCCAAGATGCCCACGTTGAGGCACCATACCCAGAGCAAATCTTATCTTGTGTAGGCTAAATGAGCAACTGTACCCATATTAGTAGTGGAAATACACCACAGGTAATCATGTTGTCCAGAGCACCTGCATTTGGGGCTAGGGGAGCTGAGACCCAGATGGGTCATTTCCCAGCTGCAGGGGGACTCATACAACTTGTGGCTGCCAAATTTTGACAACTGCACAGAAAGGATTTGTGGACAAGGGACCGAAAGGCAGTGGAAGCTGGAACAGCTGCAGAGGCTGGTGACTGGAACATTCCCTGATGTAGGTGGAAAATGTAAGAATTGCTTCTTTCAGCCTAAACTCTGGCCCGTTTCTGCTTAATAATCCCACGAAAGAGTTCATTGTCAACTGTGACATTAGCTGCTTGAAATACACACCTTGCATTTCTCCCCACCTATTTGTTCTTCTACAGCTATTCCCAGTTCCACTGCCTAGGTACCCAGTAAGGTCATATAAGATAAGGAAGGTAGAGATTTATCCTTTAAAACATTACAGAATTTTTCCCTATCTCTGTACTGACTCTTCTCCCCGTATTGCTCTAAAGCTGGAAACGCAGTGTCCTGCCAAGGCCCTGTCCCTTTATACAAACCCTGTTCAGCCAGCTCTTCTGTACAGCCCTGCCAATTAATTAGCAGTTGCATTAGAGGATGGATGATGGGGGGGGAAATGTCTTATGGTTGTGCTGGGGAAACGTGGGCTGCAGTACACCACTCACTTATAAGCAACACATGAAATACCCAATAGCAGCAGAAGGACATCGGACAAGGCATACTATTTGACCTGAGCCCTGCTTGGGGAAAACCAGAACACGTTTCTCACCATGGCATCTTCAAGAAGGTGGCAAGATGGGGCAATGCCAGGCTGGTGGCCAGCTGCAACAGCCGTGGGTGGTGTTTCACTTTCCTCAGTTCTAACATGGCAGCATTGCCAGCACGAGGCACAAAAGATCTTTCTATGAGGCCAGAAAGCTTGCTGTGTTTTGCAAGTTAGCTTGATTTCACACAAGGGAATGTGCAAAAGTCCCTTCTAATGGCTGTTGAGCCTCCAGAGCTAACACAAAGTAACAGCTTTCAGGCTGTTTATTGCTCTCTGCCACCCCAAAACACGTCTACGTTTTGCTAACAGTGATAATTTATCATGTTTAGAGAGGTGTTTGCAGTTTATTGTATTATCTCATAGAAGCTAAAGGTACTATTTTCTATGAACTCAGGTGATGTCTCTGAAAGCATTTTTGTTCAGTTCCTTTTCCAGATAGCAGAAATCCTAAATTCTCTGCATTTGGCATTGCCTAATGTATCAGAGGAAGAGACTGAATCCTAATATACAAAATAATGACTATACATTTATTTACCACCAGAAGTTACCTATTAACAGCTGTTAATACACAAATATAGCTGAAAAGCTAATCCTAAAGCTTCTCTCTCTTTTCTTGGTTTTCAGCTCTGTTCACACAACCCTAAGCACCCTAAGCTTCTGAAAGGATCCACTAAAGATCATCTCAGAAAAGCAAAACATGTCAAATTTCAGTCAGGATCCACAGCTCTCCAGAAAAAGGAAAAAAGCCACAGCTCTACAGTAATAAAGAAGAGAGCTGAGTCTGTGTAATCAGGGCTCATATCACATATTACTATGTATGCTAAACCTACTGTTTATATTATAGATGCACCAAGAGCCTGTAGTTCTGGCCACTGCACATTTGGAGGCATATGGGTTTAGATTTTAAGCAGTTGTAGAACAAAGTTAATCTCGCTCTGGAGCTAAAAAATGAATGTAAGCAAGACTCTTTCATATCAGAAATCCTTCACATGTTTGTTATTACATGAACCCTCCAGAATATTTTCTAGCAGAAATACTTGGCACAGTAAAAAAGTTCCAATGTGTTTGTTCAGTTAAAAAAAAAAAAATCAAGTTAAGATCGCAAGGCTAGTGATGCAGTCATATCCGTGAATATAACTCGAGACTCAGACAAACCAGTAGTGGGAGGACCATATATACTTAGCGACTAGGTTGTCAGCGTGAAAACCTCAAGTGGGTTGTAAGTGTAGGGTTGGCTGTCTTTGGGTTTTTTATATTTGCTGATTCAGCCCTGACGATCAAGGGATGTTGTTGTTCAATTTGACTAAGCAGACTAAATCAACTGATTTCATATTTATTTCAGTTTTGTTTGCCTTATTGCAATCCATTTGGCTGATAACTGGGCCTGGCAAGAAGCACCAGCATTTTCTTTAATGATCATCTTCTCCAAATATGATCTCGCTTGTTTTCAATACCCTTGAAACCAGACATGCACAAAACCAGACATACACAAAAAATACCCCAACTATGTCCATTAAGAGTTAAAAATCCTCTGTAGTCCATGCAAAGCCAGCACTAAGGGCACTTGGTCCATAGGAGGGACTTGTATGGTAGTGTCAATTGCCAAATGTACTGCGAAACAGATCAATAATTTTGGGGTTTGTTTGGGGAAGTTTTTTTAAAATGTCAGTTAAATGACAAAACACTTCACACCATGTTTTCCTTCAAGCCCGGCTGTATGCCACATGCTGACCTTGCCCACAGTTATTGGTCAGTATTCATCAGAAACGGCTCCTCTTCCTTTTTCTCTTCCTTCAGAAAACCTTGCCCTTAAGTGGTTTGGGTGCAATTTTCAGAGAGCCAGTTCAAGAAACTAAGGACCAAAATTTTTCTTTTTTTTCTTTTTTAAGATCTAATGCTATTTTGAAAGTTCATAAGCAGTCAGAAGACATCACTTTTCTAACATATGTTCCTAACTGTAAGTTGTGGGAATTTCAAAGCACACTCAGCATTGGTCTTTTTTCTTTTCCCACTGAATCAATAGTCAGACTTCCATTGACCCTAATGGGAATTGAATTTTGTAAGTACTGTGAAAGCCTCACTCAAAGTAGAGCAATTTATGAGTTAGATGAAACCAGCAGTGTCCTGGATTTCAGGATTAAAAGTGACACAAGACTCTTCATCTTGCTCCTCTTCCCCAATTTATTACCAGCGTTGCCTGAGCTTCTCAGATAGTGGCCACCTCTGCAAAGCAAATAGATCTAGTCAAGGGCTATACAAGTCAGGCTGCCTGCCTGAGCACTGCTGCTTTCCCAAGGGTCTCTCACCTTCCTACACAGTATGAAATAATAATAATAATAATAATAATAATAATAA
>VZSZ01005401.1:130755-148531 GCA_013398815.1 Ibidorhyncha struthersii | reverse complement strand
ATAACAGAAATTGAACACACATTTCAAGACACAAGTTTTGTTGATATGCTGCTGATAGCCCAGAGTAACTGTTTGCCTTGTGGTTTTAATTATTCTAAAGACAGCCCACGGATCATTTACCCAGAGCTAATGGGTTTATGGGCTCTTTAAGAAGCATGATAAGCCCACAGATGTGGCAGTGAATGGCATGGGGGTCAGAGCTACCATGGGGGCCTATACTCTGGAGGATGAGAAGGTGGTGGGGAAGGGTTTATCCTACAGCCTTAGGCCTCTTAATTATCACATGGCCCTTAGGATAGTTTTGCTCTGTGTAAACAGCCCTGTTTTCTCTGGAGGGGACTCTGACATTGAGACCACAGTCCACAGCCCCAAAAGCTGGTTCTTGGCTTCACAACAGCATACCCGAGGCTAGGGCTGGACCACTCATGCCAGAGTGCTGTCCCTGAGGGTCCATCTCCCTGTTCCTCCCTAAAAGGGCCTGGAACTTATCCACAGCTGTCACCTCTACCTGCGCTAGCCAGTCTCCAATACAGCCAAAACATATCAGGAGACTGTAGTTGTTCTGCTGTCCCCATGCAAATGCCTACCTTGCCAACACCTCACACGAGCCCTGGGCCTCTTCAAGCTAGGATGGAAGCTGGGCAGCTGGAAAAGGACAGACTGCAACTAGTTACACCAGCTAAAATGACAACACTTTGGCTGTGAAAATAGGTTTTGGTTGCCATTAAGTCCTGTGCCAGGAACTAGACCAAGATGGTGACAATGCTATGCCATCAAATGCATTAGGGGATGTGGGGAAAAGGGCCTGTAGCTCATGTGTTTATGAACAGGGAACACGCCAGATCCTCTCCAGAGCAAGGGGGACCACCGCTCCCACGGCTGCAACTTCCCAGTTACAGTGCTTTTACCTGGATGGCAAATTTGGAGGGTTTTAAACTACATCGGGTTATTTTAGGCCCAGCTCTCACAACTGATCTAGTACAAAGTCACCGGCACTATTCCTGGATCACACCATTGAAAGGTGGGTAGAAATCTGGCCCCTTCTATACAGGCTGTGTTACACAATGTTAAGCATCATTTCTTTTAGAACACTACCTGTTAATCATTCTAGACAAAGTCTCGTATTTTAGGGATTAAACATAACCAACTTATTGTATAAACCCTGGAAATAACTTGAAGGCAGAAGATGATTTTATCCAGAACACGAAAAGTACAGCAGAAAACTCAGGAAGCCCTAGGAGGTAGAAGCCAACAGTAGCTTAGGTTTCAGAGTTAACAACAGATTTAAAGTTCCTGAAAATGTAACAGGTTGATTCCCCCTGCACTGGCAGAAAGTAGAAGGCCAGCAGCTTCACAGACACCAACACAACCACCCCTCCTGTCAGGGGCAGAAGGAGAACCAGGCCTCCCAGCTGCAAAGAAATCTTTGCAGTTGATGTGTACCTTAAGAAAGAGATAAGGCCTGCCACATTAGAAGTTTCTCCTTCTTTGCAAGAGACCCTATCAATTTTGCAGAGGTTTTCAGCCCATTATCACATTACAGGTAGACAGTTGTCATAAAGCATTAGATCTAAGAGAGGCTGACAGCATAACTGCAGGCTAGCTCCAGGCTTGGCAGTCTGTGCAGCACCTGCAGGCACAGGACCAGAGTGTGCTCCATCAAGAGACAGGCTGGTGTAATCTGCTGTGAATCACTTTGAATTGCTGCCCTTAATTGACAGTGCACTCAAGACCTGTCCTGCTATGTAGACAAAAGCCTCAAAGTACTAGCACACACACACCCTTGCCAGGAACCTGCTTGCCCTCAGATGATGAACGGCTTGAGACCCACCTTTTTTTCTAGAGTAAAAAAGCTGTGTTTTTCTCTGCTCCTTAGTCACTGCAGGCTCATCATCGTCACAAGAATAAGCAAGGACAATGTTTCTCCTGAGAATTGTTGAGGGGACAGGGACCAGGGGTGAGGTGGAGGGGTGCAGGTGGGAGGTGGTAAATGGGGCAGTCAAAATGCTTCTACCCTGGGGAAAGAGAGAGGGCACACACGTTTCAGTTATGGTCACGAAAGCCCAGACCCTGGAGAAATGCTCAACCAGTATCAAAGTGCTATGGGAGAGCAACTAACTCCCACAAGGCTCTCGGGGTGAGATAGCAACTGCTTCTCTCTCTGGATATACCAGCATCCTGATGCATCCTTCATGTTTCACAGCATCTTTTCATATAGAGTACATGGGGGAAAATACATCCAGACAACACAGACAGCAGAGGACAGAAGTCATGATTGTCATCCTTGCACTCCACCATGAGCCTAATCCTGTTCCCTCCAAGGCAGCAAGCATTTGCTAGAGATTTAAATAGGCAGGTGCCAAAACTTCCTTGGCTAGGTGAGGAGGATTCCTTTTTTACTACTGCTGTCTCAACTCACCTCCTAAGCAAGGTTTCACCTCCTTGTGTCCCAAGCTAAGCTGCAAGCCTGGTATCTCCTTTGGCTTCAAGGTTTGTTGTTCTCAATGATGTCAGAATTTTAATGCACTTTTAGACCCAAATTCTTATTTATGCTGTGCTGGAAGCATCAAGAAACTGAAACTGAAAGTGCTCAAATGCCTAGCCCCTGTGCTGCCAATAGAGGATGTAGAGAGGCCAGAAAACAAAGGGGATTCAGGCCTTAGAGGCGTCTTAGCCATCTCATTTTTTTAATTAAAGTTCCAAAAACGTTTGCTGAAAAGATTAGGGGGCAACACTGAGACTATGCTGGGGGTGAGGGCGTTCTGGCTGTTGAGCCAAGTCCCTTCTCTGTCACAGATGCAGTTGTTTTCTTCCTGGTGAGAAGCCAGCTGAAAGAAGAGCCATAAAGAGATTACATGGCTGAAGGAGCAGTTTCCATGACCAGGCAAACCCTTCTCCTTATTCTTTTAAAGTCTTCAGGGCCCAAACTACTGTACCTGACCAGACCAACAGCAGCTTGGTCAGAGCCACAGGATCTACCTAGGGCTGCATCCTGCACCAGCTCTGCCTCCCTCAGCATCCCCAGGGACCAGCCCAACCTCTTCAGCATTTATTTAGCCCCGCATGTTCATTTCGAGGGCCGCTTTGTAAGAAGGACCACCAGCAACAAATGTCAGATCTGGTTTAGGACTTGGTTTGAAGGCATTTAGATAGAAGAATAATTGCACAGGGATGTGGTTTACTCTGGAGAAATAAAGGCTGTGTTTAAATGTCTGAAATTCCTGGTGACTCTAATAATTGCAACCTCTGCCTCAATAAAATGCACAAATAATGTTATTGAAACATTTCCAATCAAAAGGTATTATTTTTGGTTTAAAACAGATGCAGTAGTCAGTATTTAAAAGGAAGACGTCTGGGCGGGCTTACCTCTATTTCAAGGGAAGAGAAAACTACTGGAACATTGGTTTAGTCTCTCTTTCTCTGTTTTTATAGCTTTCTTACAGTTCCTCTGTTGCTTTTTCTAACCACATGGAGAGCAGCTCTACAATCATGCACTGAAGAGGTTTCGTTACCTTAAGGTGTGCTTAAGAGCTTGACCTGGTATGCCACCACATCCCTAGAGAAGCACTATCTGCAGTAGCTGAGCATCCTCAGTCAGCCCAATAGGCACCAGCATTGCTCCAAGCATGGCTGTTGTACCAGTCTAGTAGACACCAAATGAATTTAGGAACTTAAGAGCCCTCTTCCAATTTTGACTTTGAGGATCACAGGGCTACATGCCAATGGCTTGTAGGTCCAAGACTATATTTTCAGTGGTATCTTGACACTTCATGATACAGCCAGGCACCTACTAGTAAGTCTCAGAAGGTATAAACTGGTAGAGTGCCCACCTGCAGCTTTAAGTGCTTAAGTATCAAGCGCATGCATCTCTTCTGAAAAGAGAGCTCAGGATCCTCAGCACTCTTAGAATTTTGCCTTGAGCTCTCTGCTGACCTGCATTGCTCACATGAGCAAAGTCAGATGCATCTCAGAAGCTGGCAGAAATTGGGCCAGTGTTTCATGATTCATGTGCCTATAGGATTAGCTATAATTAGCATCTTCAAGTAAGACAATAACTGTATCATGCTAGTGCACTCCACGGATGCATTATCAGCACATATGGAAGACATTTATTACTATAAATATTCGGGCACTTGATAGTTATCCAAAAATATAAAATCAGGTTAATCATTCTATCCTATAATCCCTGGCAAGAGATTTGAACTCAGATTTTTCTGGCTCAGCTTAAGGTTTTACATATATGATCACTTCTGCCAGCTGGCAACACTAAAATCTTAGGCTGAAGGAGTTCTCCAGCAGCCAAATCTATCTGCACAGTAACGTTAGAGAGCTTAGCTTTTTGCAAGCCATATACTACCTAAAGATATCTTGCTGTTGCACAGAGCTATGAAAGCTTATGTAGGACAGGTAGAAGAATTATTTCTCTTTTCAGAGTTAATTGTTAACATCTCTCAGGGAAATAAACAACTGAGGCTATTGTCTTATTTCCAAAGCTTGCCCTGGGGCAAATGAAATACTAATTTCGTTTGCCACATAATAAAAGGGCAGTTATACTGTCCCCACATTCATATGTGTAAAATTGTTTCCAAAAATAAGCTGGAAGAGGAAATCTCCAAAGAATGCGTAGCTACCCATCAGAGAAAAGGCATGAGAGAATAAACTAACAAACTTCCCTTTTAAGAAAACTACTCAGCAACATAAGCACCAGTGGTTATTCAGCTTCCAGTAACACAGCGCACCATCCTTGGACACATCAATGCAATAAAATTCAATGGCCATTTTACAATCTCCTATTAGATGCCATAAAAGCCACAAGACCTGTGTATTCTTCCCCAGCCCTACTCTTCAAGGGAAATTACTGGGGTTTCAGTGAACACAGGGCCCAGATTGGTGAAATTACAGCAAACACAGGCCCACCCCTGGTTCCTGGACCTGTCTCAGCCCACCTGCACCATCAGCCATGTGTATAAGATGAAGACATTTGTCAGATACCAAATATTGAGAGGCCTGGTCATGGCTCCTGAGCCGAGTTCCAGCTCTACATAACACACAGGTCTGAGGACAGGACAGCTACTTTCACAGGACACAGAGTCAGAGCCAAAACAGGCACTGATGGCTCAGTGCCAGCCCAGCACAGAGGTAGCCCAGGCACCCCTGCAGGAAGCTTCTGGAACTGGGAGACTGGCACAGAGCCAGCCTAGGGCTCTGCAGGACCCACATGTGGCAAAAGCCTCCAGCCGGAGCCAAGCTGGATCTTTGCAGAGGTTCCATGACACATCTGTGCCCAGCCCTCAATGCATCCCAGAGTGGACTTACTACCCAGGTTATTGCCATCACCTATCAGTTTATGGCCAACTGGCAGGGATCGGAAAAGCTGGTGGGATCTTGTTACAAAAGGAGATTACAAAAGAGGACAGGAACTAGTAGCTGAACACAGTGATGCTGGCATCTCTGTGGGGTGGAAATTCCCCCAGTGACATATAGCTCTTCAAGTGTCTGGCTTTAAAACAAAATGTTGGGGGTTTTGTTCTGAATGGGGTTAATCTGCTATCCCTGAGGAACAAAACTTCCCTCTACCACCACAGTACGGGTGCCAAGTAGATGAAACATCCCATCTTTGGGCCACATGCAAGAAAGCTAAAGCAGGCAGAATATGTACAAGGTTTCCACAGTACATAAGGACTCATGTTCTCTCCCTTCACTGGGAAACCTCAAGTAAGTCAGATAACCTGTTCACGGAGGTTCAAGTTTCCCCTTCCTAGCCTTTACCTACTCCACAGCTTACAGACTCGCCGCCACCACCTTACACACTTGCTCAGGAAGCCACCTAGGCTGCTGCTCCTCCTTACCCTGGCTGCTTCCAGGGTGGGTGAACCCACCAGCATGCTCCTCTTCTGCAGCTATTCCTGCTCCTCCATCAGAAGGCTCTAGGTAGCACACTCTCCCCTGCTTGCTGTGCCGGGTCAGCACGTACCCACAAGCTGCAGAGCTCCTTGCCCAGGAGATCACCTCTTTCTTTTGCATTGCATGACACTCTCCTCCAGAGTCCTTCACCACCTACTAATTAAAAAAAGAACCCTCTTAAGCCCTGGCAGCAAGGCAGTGGGCTGAACTAGCTAAGCCCCCTCACAGGCACACCTTGAGACATTTAAACAAGTGGCCCCATCCCACATGCCCACCTGGGTCAGGTCCCAGAGCTGAGCAAACCCCTCTCTGGGCTGGTAGCTGTTGCACTAAAACACCTCCACCTCACAGTTCAAGCAACATGCCTCTCCCTGCACACCTTACCACCATGTTTTGGGCAGCAGAGACAAAATAACCACAGCGGTACATTGCAAGTTCCTCAGCTCAGTCTGGAAGGCTGGATCACCAGCTGGATGTTGCAGTGGATGATATACTTGTTTACATAGCCATATATGCAGTATATACCTCATTCCACCCCATACATGCATTTGCAAAACAATATGCTCTATTTATCCACAGAACCTTAACTAACATTGCATCAGAAAAAAAAAAGAAACAATTTGCAGAGGGTGAGTGCCTGTTAATCATAAGCTAAAGGGGAAAGGAAAAATTTTAAGTGAGATATAAAGGGAGGAAGTGACTCAGTGGGTGGGAGGGAGGGGACAAGCGTTCCAGACAGATGGGACATGAATAACTTTTCCATCTCCCTCTCTCTCTTCGCTCCCAAGTCTTGCAGGAACTGCTGTGTTGAAATAGTCAGTCATTAACTATTTGATGAGGTTTTAAAATCTGAACTGAATTCTCTGAATGTAACCAACTATTATTACAGGGTCTGCATCACAGCAATGCAAGTGTTGGAGCCCTTTGGCAAGCCATAGTGGTGAAGGCAGGACTGAGCACTCTGTAGGAAAAGCCACTAAATGGCGTCAGCTGCTTAGCTCTGCATAGCCCTGGTAATGCTGAAGGAATCAGAGCAGTAGTGATTAGTGAGTTTGCCGACCAACTGTGACCAAGCAACAGGGCATCCATCCGCGCAGCCGGCAAAAAAAGCTGATGTTCAGGCTCTGCTGGCATTGCTCAGCCTGTGGGAGAACCAGGCCTCAGTACACACAGGGTGAAGGTCACGCTGGAGAAAGTGACTGCAGTCCTCCAAAAACACTCTCACTTTGGCTGTCCTTGTGCTGTGCGGTCCCTGGGGCAGGTTCTTCCACTTAACAGCATCCACCTTTTTAGAGGACTGGGGCACAGGCAAAAATGCCCTTTGGTGCCAGTTCAAGGGCAGGATTCAGACCGTGAGTGCTAATAAGTTTCCCTACTGCCCATGGGGAACCTCTCCCACTCAGTCCACCTTATGCTACACAAATAGGTTCTGAGAAAACCTGAATGAAGCATTTCCCTTCCCGGATGCCAAAGGCTAATTGACCAGCATGAGACCTGCTGAACTTGGTGGAACCAGGGTGGATATAATCACTCAAGAGAGCCGATAACCAATTAACTGAATGGCTTCAGCAGTTTTAAGGTCTGCCTCTTTATTCAAGAGCAAAACAAAGATCAATTTCTTAATAAGCTTTGTAATATCTGTTATTCCTTCCCTCTCATTATTATTATTAGCATTGCAGCAGTGTTTTGTGCATGTAATGAAAGAGAAAGACAAGGGCTGGAATGGCCTGGGTGGTAGAGGAGTGGGCTAAGTCTCAAGCCAAAAAAACATATAAGCGTACATATACCTCTATAAAATAGGAAGGCTGTACAAGTCCTCCACAGCACAGGCCCACCAAGTCATGAGGGGATTCTTACCACAAAGTTAAGAGCCTACCCGTGCTGATCACTTTTACCTGTTTATCAGAGTTTTTGGACAAGGAAAAACAAAAATTCTTGTTTACAGTCACCTAGTGTGGGGGTGTCAAGGCTTGGCCTGGCCTCCCCAGCACCACCACGATACCATGGGCTTACCCTAGCCCATGAGCTTGGCCAGTTGTTGCCGGCGGGCAGAAGCTAGTGGGAGACAGCTGATGATCGGGCATGGCAGCCCAGAGCCCAGCCACTTGCTGGCTCTGCCACAGTGACAGTGTGTGGCAGGCAGGGCACAAGCACGCGCTCCCTTCTGCCACTGAGGACAGTGACCTCTAGCAGAGGGCTGGAGCAGATAGTACCTTCGTCTGCCACAGCTACATCCACCAAAGCCCTGAGAGAGATGTTCCTCAAATCCCATCATTGCATTGCCCTGCAGTTCCCCTATGTGTCTTGCTTTTGAAATTGCAGGTTCCTACTCCCTCTGCAGCTACATCACCAGCTGAAATCGTGTTCCCTTTGTTAGAAAGCCTCCAGCACTCCTTGCAGTCTTCTCTCTTGCAGTAAGGCGAGAAACAGCAGAGCAATGTACAAATTCCTCCCCGCCTCCCAATTCCTCCTTTTCTCCTCCCCTGAAATCAGGGCCACTTGGAGATAATGATCTCACCCATGAAGATACAAACAGAGTCGACTACATTTTTCAGCATCTCCCACATACACCATCACATGTTTTCAGGCAGCCTTCTGGTGAAAGTGCAGGTTTCCCTTTTGGATGCATGACTCTGCATGGCCCTGAGAAAGCCCCCTCCACAGCAGCAGCAGCAAGAATGCCTTCATTTCTCTCATGTGCATTTTAGCTGAGAGTGTTTTACCAGACTGCACAACAAGCAAAACATTGCAGAAGAGGTCTCTGAAGGAGAAACTGAGAACTCAGAGGAAGGGGATGATGCTCGAAGCCCCTTTTTAAAGGAGTTGTAGCTGGATAATTGTCCAAGACAGACTGGCTTGTTGACTTTCTCACAGCAAAAGGCACAGGGCTGTTTAATTGATTTTAGCCTGTAACTAAACATATACTTCTTTCAATATAATGAACAGCAATGCTGCAATACTGCTCTCCTAATGTAAATTGATCCATTACAGATGAGTGTTTAGATCAATGTGTGATGTCCTGATTGGAAATAAAACTGTTTGCTCAAGATGGCTATAAAGACAATGGGCACTGATAGATGATATTTATGTGACAAGGAATGGCTCTTAAAAAGGAGATTGCCAAGACCATGTCCATCAATTATGAAACCAACATTCACCCAGCAGCCATGCAGGCATTTTTAAAGACAACAAGAAAGAGGAAAAGATCCCAAGACCTTTGAGATAAAACACAAAAGGCACTAGAACAGCAGAGGGTCTTGTTGAAGGCCAAGAGAGTTTCTTGGCCATACACAATGACAGCAGAAGTCAGCCAGAGGAACAAAAACATTCACTAAAATGTCATGGGCCAAATGCTCTGTGGCTTTAAATGGACAGGAGACCTGAAGAAGACCCTAAAGCCTTGTGAGCAGCAGACACTTCCCAGGTCTTTCATTTCTAGTGCTCCCTTGAGGCAGCACCACACAGCCCAGTTCAGCATGGTGGGCAAGGAACTATAAAAGGTAAAACCCTTAATGGAAGAGGCCTACTTACAGCCCCTCTCTCTTTTCGGTGGGGACTGTCCCCAGCCAGGGCAAAGCTGAGGTCTCAGCAGGCTGCCACAGGTGGGCTTACCTCTGTCAGCCCCACAGTCCTGCTCACTTTCCAGCATGGAAACTTACTGTCAGCTCCAGGTGTGTGGGCGTGGGGGGCCATGGCTGCCTGGGCAGGGTAGCCAGCGGCCGTGGCCGTGTAGGACTGAATGACACTGTTTATCCACCCACATTATACTGGGGTTCGTTTCCTGCAGAGAGCAGCTGGCCTCACTGGATAATTGTACCATGGTCTGTGTCATATATGCTCACAACCCATGTTTTGTCATTTCTGTGCATTTAGAGAAAAGTTAATGACTCCAGTTACCTTCCAAATCACTTGTGATTAATACATGTGCTTCTCTTGCTGGTCGCTATTCGTTGTGGTATTTTATTACCTCACTTGCATGGGGCATTTTTGTTTTCTCCCTTGTGTGCTGAGGAAGTTTTCTAAGAGCTGGAGTACGGGCTTGCCTTCGTGCTGGATTGTGTCCCAGCCATTCATTACTGGGGCAGCTGCAAGCACTTCTCTTTCTTCTAGGGACGAGCTTTGCCTTTGAAGCACACTGCCAGAGCCCGTCGGGGCGCTCGCTGGGAAAGGGCTGCGCCTACACCACTGCACGGGGCCTGGAGGCCTCGTGCCAGGGGGATCCCCAACTCCACAGGCAGAAGACCTGGGCAGAGTGGACCCATGCCTGCCCTGGGTACCCCATCCCACAGCAGGGAGGGCCCTGGCAGCGATGAGGCTGCACGGTCCCAGCACCATGGCCTCCACGGGTGATTGACATGACTAAGATGGCCGCCAGGGGTGCTAAAATGGCCGCCACAGAGACCACCACAAACACCTCAGCAGTGAGCTTGCCCCACCCACTATGGCTCTTCCCTGTCCCATTAGTTGGGGCTCCAGCAGCACCTCTCCCGAGTGGCTGTGCCTGAGGCCCATCTCAGCAGCGCAGGGGAGGCAGCTGCCAGGGAGGGCAGTGTGAGGGGGCGCAGATGCCCACGGGCCAGGTTGGGATTGTCAGACCAGTGGGCTGAAGGCAGCTTCCACCTTGCTGGCATTCCGGGCTCTGGAAGACCTTATGTTGTCCTTAAATGACTTTGGTGCAAGAGCGGGAGCGTGTGCGCAGCCCCGGTGGGGGCGGAGCTGGGTGGACCCACTGAGGCGTGAGGAGCTGCTGGATGGCCGAGGCCTGTGGTGACATGGGTGAGACAGCACGGGGTTCAGGGCCAGGGCCTGCAGCCCTGCGCTGGACAGGCAAGCACTGGAAACAACAGGCTTGCCTGTCACTTTTGTACCAGCCAGCCACAGATGTCCATGATGGGACAGGGCTGAGCTGGCTTGGCGTAGTGACGCTCAGCTTGCAGGAGGCGCAGTTGCTGTCTATGAATATATTGGGTGATGGGTGGCCAGAGGTCAGGAGGGGACGCTGGGTGGGGGAAACTAAATGAAAGGACAATGTTGACACAGAAAAAATGATGCTAAACAGCCTGTGAAAATAGATCCATTAAGGGAATGATATTCTGCAACAGCCTTTAAATACAAATAGAGGAGAAAAATAGCATTTAAATACAAACAGAGGAGACTCGGTTGGCTTGTGAAATCAATGGCTGGACCCTGTGGTGAAGGACTGCATTTGCCGGTCATGTCCTGCTCCACTTTCCTTGCAAGAATCCCCTTCATGTTCATGAGACCAAGCTGCTGCATCTTGTTATCCTGAGGGGTAACACATGCCAAACACTTTTTCTGGTCATCTATGGACATAAATAGCTGAGACTGTGATGAGTGTAGCATATAGTTTCATCACATAGTAAAGATAGCTCTTGTTGTGTCAGAAGGGTTGTGGTCCATGCATGTGCACTCTGTGTTTGGCTAGCACTTTCCGTCCTGAAGGAAGCTGGTCCCTCAGAATGCCCCAGGTTGAAAGTTGCACCCAGAGTCACTCAAGAGAGGAGACACCGGCTGGTGGCACATTTAGTCTGGTGCTGTAATGGAAGCAGGGCTGGAAACCTCCCCACATCTACAGCATGGGGCCCTCAGAGATACTCGCCGTGGTCCTCCACAGGGCACACATCATTGATCTCACTTCGGTAGCTCAGCTCAGGCTCATTTCTAGTAGCTATTGCTTGCTTCACCACACGTCTTGCCAGCAAAGGAGCTGACCTGGGTCTCAGCCAGGTAAACTCCTAGAATGGGGATGGATGCCAGGCCCTGGCGGTGCCAGAGGCAAGAAGCACTTTCAAACATTGCCCCAGAACTACAAAATCTCCTTCTATTATTCTTGCTCGAGTGTGGAAATGCTGCATGAGACAAAGGAGAAATAATCTTCTCATCTTCTCTTGCCAATATCTTTCTTGTGTCTGGATCTCTAAGCTACCTTATAGAGCAGAAACCTCTGTTTTACTTCAGTAGGGCTCTGATTTTTGTCTGAGGGCACCTGGCCCATCTCTCAGGCCACAGGAGCCCTATCTGTGCTCACCCAGGTACCTTACTATTCATGCTGGCCCCAGGATCCCTGCTCTTACAGCAGCCCTACAGTTCTTGGTCTTGGGAAGAGCGTTTAACTCACTCTGTTCTTCTCCTGTACCTCATTTGGTGAGAATTTGCTAGTGATCACTACCTGCATATCTGCTCTTGCAAATTGCACTGTTGATTAAGATTGGTCATAAAAATAAAGTCTCTGTTCTGAGGAACATTTCATTGGAGGTCTTCACCCCATGCCAAGGTAGGTAATTTCTTATGGTTATTAAGATGAGATGAAAAGCGACAATTATGTAGCATATATGCAGAATAAAACTATGTAACTTAAACAGTGACAGGTAGTATCTGTGAACATTCAAGGTTCACAAGCAGCTAATAGCTTTTTTATTAAAAAGCTTCTTTTTCTGTTTTTATCTTGATGCACTCTCAAAAGGAGTACAAGGGGGAACTCCATCACTAGCCAAACCCGATTTTTACTTGAAATTGCTGTAATTGGCCTCAGTTGAACACTAAGGCCTCAATTCAAGAAAATTCATCCGATCAGAACAACTGCTTCAGAGGGGAAAAAATGTCCTTCAGTACCTGGGACTTTCACCCAGAAGAGACTAGTGTAGCAAAAAACAAAACCAAGAAGGGAAAGCCAGACAAATTCCCCTTAGAATATGGTACAGATTTAGCAGGGACAGAAACCACCATTCAGACAAACTACTGAGGGCAACAGTAGATTTTCCAGCTTCCGAGGTCTTCAAATCAAGACCAGACCCCTTCTGAAGGGTAAGTTACACCACTCCTCTTAGGAGGAACTGGCTGTAGCTCCTGAAACACTAAGGCAGGACAGAGGGGACGACTCCTGCCTTGAGCACGTGCTGCCTTACAGACAGAGGCGGTGGTTGTGGGGCTGGAGTGTGGTATGCCCAATGCGTGCGTAGGACCCCCGGCAGTGGTGAGCTGCTCAGCGGCAGGGCAGCCTTTCACACAGCCAAACCAGCCANTCCCACCAATGAATAAACCCCCTGGCTCCAGTGAACCATACCCGCCAGTCAATCAAGACCAGCATTTGGCCATCAGCAACCAAAAATTTTGGAAGGAGGAGAAAGCCTGCAGAGATCCGCGCTTGAACTGCTGCTGTCTCTCCCTCACCCGTATCATCTTTTTGCCTGAGGTAGGGCTGACTCACCCGCAGCACGCTCTCCGGTTGGCAAGCTCCCCGCTGTCTGCACCACAGCCAACAAGTGAGCACACAGGTTTCCTGCCACCGCAGTGAGATGGGGCTTTCACACTCCTGAACTGTTTGTACGTGAGCAAAAAGAAGGGGATCTTGGCAGGGACGCCAGCCACTTCTTTCGATCCTTGCTTCCGTCAACTTTTCTGAAGGTTTCAAGGGTGGCCTGCATTTGCCGTTCCCTGTTGGCTTTGTCACATTGCCTGCTTCCCAAGTCTCGGGCTGCCAGCGTCTCTCCCGTGGATGACTTGGCTTGTGTTATTTTGTGTTAAAAACGGTATGTTTTTTTAATGGCTATAAATAAGTTAAAACTGCATCTTTAATTAATCACTGCACTTCATATTGTAAGTGGAGATTTTTTGTAATGACTCGTTTATGATTTTAAGATGCCATTTGCTCTCTGTCAAAAATATCTAGATTTATCCCTCCATGTTTAACAGGTTCAGGATAGAAACAAAATTTCATCAATGAAGGATTCTAATCCATTTAGTCTCGAGCAAATAATTGGTTACTAAGTAAGTGGGAGGAGATTGAGCGGATACTTTTATCTAAGCAACAATGAACCTCAGGCAATAGACAGTATGTTCATAATCTTAAAACCATTTTAAACTAATCTTAAAATGTTTATTTTTCACTCACCCAGGTTTGAAATTGGAAATACATATGTCTGGATGACTAAAACATGAACAACAAATAGGAGCAGCAGCATGTAAAGTATAGAGAAGTAGAAGCATTAATAGAAATATTTCTGCTATAGCAGCTATTAAATGACTTTTTTTACCGTTTGGAAGAAGAACCCATATGTTTATGGTATTTTTCCCCCCAATTAAAATATATGTGTGTGTGTGTGTGTGCGCGTGTACGTGAGTGTGTCTTTCTCTAAATTTTATTTAGCTACACACAGAGCCACATATAAAATTGTCTCCCAGTGAAGTGTGAGTTGTTTCTCCTTTTGTTTCTTGTCCCACCGGCAGGCAGGAAAGGACACCCAATCCAACACCATCAGCATCTTCACAGCATCTGCTCTGGGCACGGGTGCAGTTTCCAAGGCCCTTCTGACACCTCCCACACCCACGAAGACCAGCAGAACCCCAGTCCAGCCTGCCTGCCTTGTGCCTCAGGGCTGTGCCCGCAGTTCAGAGCAGAAGTAGCTCGCCAGCACTGGGCCCCAGATGGTCTGAGTTACAGCCCTTTCCTGATACAAACGGGCTTCACCTCTGGCTTGGGGATGGTTCATTAAGTTTGCCCATGTCAGCTGACTGTTCCCATGGAAGGGGCACAGGCAGCCCAGGACCTCTCAGCGATGAGCGCAGGGAGAGCAGTTGTGCACCCCAGTGAACAGCACTCAACCAAACGCCATTGGGCGCAGGTTTCAGGTGCTCATACGTTCCCTGAGCAGACAGATGCTTGTTTTCATTTGGTCTCAGACTTAATTCAAATGACAAGCAGGTGGCTAGATATCCAAAGATGTGGTTATTTCCCCCCCCACTTATTTTTTTTCTTAGGAGAGTGCATAGGTATTTTATATAGGGTGTAAATAAGCCACAAAAAAGAACTATTGCATTGAAACTACAGAAAAAATAATAAATGCTTTTAAAATTGCTCTACCTCAATTCCTAGACAACTCAAGTCTGACGTGCAGCGTATGATCTGTCTGCTAGGATTGAATCCAGGCACTCACCACTTTGTCGGCTTAAGAATTTTGAGCAATTTTTTCCATTTATCTGTATTCTCCCCAAAATCATTTCACACATTTCGCAGATACATCAATCCTTCCGGCATTCCTCTAGACACTCAGTAGGATGCCCTGCTATAAATATAATAAAGCCTTTTATTATGTCCATTAACCATGGACATGTGTGCTCCAAAAGTTTCCTGACACGCAGTCATTTGTGGCTTTTTAATTATAAACAGAAAAAATCTACCAGCAAAAGAAGACAGCAGACTGGAAGTGGATCTTTCTGTGTGTGTTTTGAGTATGTTCTCTGACAGGCTGATGGCACCCACACCCGCCTCCTGATCCCGCTGGAGACTCTCTGTGTGTGCACATACGTGTACACAAAAAGCCAGTAACGCAACAGATCAGTGCCGGGTGATACAGATTCGTCAGCTGTGCCGACCCCAGGGGGCTTATGCAGGTTTTCCAACCCCAGTAACGTCCATCACCTCTTTTTTCAATATGCAGATATGCCCCCGCCATTCTGCAGACCTTGTTCCACTCAGCAAAGAAGAAAAAAGGCCCAGTAAATTACTTGACAAATTAAGTCATATTTATTGAATGCGTTTTATTTCAACAACCAAAAAATTCTAACAGCCTAACAATGCACATAAGTTAAAAATTAATTATCACTTAGTGATAACAAAGATAAAGTTGATTTACATGGAAAAAAGAACATTTACAATATGTTAATCCTTATTCACATTGTTGATACCGCAATAAAACACAATTTGTTTTTTCTATTTTTTTATTTCACAAAAAAGGCGGAAAATTGTGCTTTGTTAAGA
Organism: Ibidorhyncha struthersii; assembly: GCA_013398815.1. NCBI lineage: Eukaryota > Metazoa > Chordata > Aves > Charadriiformes > Charadriidae > Ibidorhyncha > Ibidorhyncha struthersii. The sequence goes on along the minus strand of VZSZ01005401.1, from coordinate 132,849 downwards.
GGCACTACAAGAAAAGTTTCTTTCTCCAAATAGATATTATATGATGGATATTGAATAAATAGACATATATGCATTGTAATTCGCAAAGTTCTGGCAAGACCACAGGCTAAAATGCCCACAGATTCACTTAGAACCACTGCAAAATTGGCAGTGAAATTAAAAATAAAAAGGCAAGACTCAGCATTGAAAAAATACCTAATAAAATTTTTGGTTGAAGTGTAAAAGATACCAAATGTTGATGCCATCATCAGATGAACAACCTTACGTAGCTTGGCAAAATTCAGTTTCCTTTCAAATGTATGGAGTGATTTCAGCTACAGGATAAGAAGACAGTTTTGAAAGAGTAGCTCTGAGAGAAACGTAAAGCAGCAACCGTTGAAATTCTGATTAAAGCTGCAGCATACTACAGAAACAAAGGATGAAGAGCAAAAGGGGCATTAAGTAAGCAACCCACCATCATTTTGCAAAGGTATATGAAATTTATGCAGAGATACTCTTATGTTTCAAACATTAGTTTTTGAAAAAAATCCCTTAAAAACTTCAGAGGTTACTGAGCAGCTAGAATTAGCTTGTATTGCAACGTCTTCTCCCTGTATAGTGTCTGTTCTGAGTAAATATCTACACATAGAGGTTTGTTTTTCGTTTTTAACTCCTACCTTTTATACCTTTCAAATATATAAATAGTATTAACAGTTATATTACATTGCCTGGTGCAGTAAACAGAAAGTAACTTTCAAAGTGATATTGCATGAGGTCTTTGTCAAGGTTACATGAAAAGCCCGTGTGAAAAAAGGAAGAAAAAAGCCAGAAGCCTTGTTGGTACGGTTATGGCTGCGGTTTGAACAGGCGTCTGAAATCAATTCAGCTGCAAGAGTAGCCAAGGTGAGGTCTTGTCTCGGAAACCACTGCACGGAAGTGAAAAGTAAATGCTACTTGGTGTCTCTTTCGACACGATGCCTCAGAACGGGTGGACGCTATAGGAGATTGCAGCTTTAGTGCTCATGCCACTGAAGACTCGGTCAGTATTAGCTCTGCTTTATGTATCAGAGCTGCTAGCCAGGTCACCGTGAAACCCTTCGCCAAGGGGGCGGATGGGTGCCAAGGGCCTCGCGCGCCTGATGCCCCCCACGGCAGGGAGGCCGGAAAGCGCCCGCGCCTCGGACGCCGCGCGCTGGAGGTGGGCTGCAGCCCGGGGGGACCCGCGGCTGAAAACACTTCATTTCACTGGCACAGAACGCGTGACACGGAGGAAGCCCAGCTAAAACAGAAAGACGGGGGACGCTGGCGAGCAGGGCGAATGGGAAGTCAGCAACACAAACCCTCCGTCTGTCAGCAATTTACCTGGAGGGGATTCTTGGGATTCTGGCATTTTGTGTCCCAATGTAACTTTACACTTGTGTGTGTGTTTCACCTCAGTATAAACAAAAAGCAACAACAAGAAGGAAGCTTATAAATTTTAAGATCTGAAACAGAGAACAGGTAAATAAAATCCACAGTAAAAAGTGGTTCATAGTATGAATTCCATACATCAAATCTCAACACATTATCTTTCTTCTCTTTCTATAAAGACCTCGTTAGCGGACAAGTCTTCTATGCACTGAATTTCAGTTTTAGTCATTCTGAATCCCATGAAAATTCATCTGTTCGCTACGAAAAGGACTGTCTGGAGAGTGGAACATGCTGTATCCTTTTAAGTGTGCATTGTGTTTAAAGTACTTTAACTTACTAGTTTTCTTTTTAAGGTGCCCTGATTTGTTTCTCCATTTTCTCTCTTTTTTTCCTCTTTTCTTTTTTTGGCAGTGTTGATTTACGTCTTTAAATACATACCTCAAAAATTACCCATCAAGTTGCCAGATAGGAAGCCATATAATAATGAAAAAAAAAAAATCAGGGATAAACATAGAAAATAAATAGGAATTCAAAAATAGTCACCACACCCTGAGAGCAGGTGGCAGTTTATCAAAAAGCCAAAGCAACTCATTGTGAAGTGGTTTTAATACATAAACAAGTCTCATCTTTAAAGAACTCATTTCACAGTCTATACTTTCAGGTTGTAAAGTTCCGTCCCATGCAATTTTAATATATATATATTTT
>VZSZ01005401.1:97187-130722 GCA_013398815.1 Ibidorhyncha struthersii | reverse complement strand
CAAAGTTGTAAATTTTCCTTCATGGATTTCATAGGACTTTTTCTTCCCATTTACTTGCTAGATGTCCCTTTCATAAGTGCAAGATTAATGAAGGCATAATCCTATGTGATTACAATGATTACTTCAGTCAAATGTAGGAAGTGTAACACTCAAGTGTCTGTGTCAAGGCGATGTCTGATAGGGCAATGCTGAATTCATTCGGTTTGCACATGGATCATGCGCAACGGAAACAAACAAACAAAAAGTAAAAAGAGAAAAAAAATTAAAAATAAAACCAGGAAATCCTTGGAGCAATGTATTGCTTTCTGCACTCCTATCTCACATTATCTCTGGTCAATGTCCGCTGGAGCCGCCTTGCTTTTGTCGGGGTTCTCCTCCTCAGGCTCCACTTTGTACATTTCCTCAGAGCCCTCCTCGCTGTCGTTCTCCTCCGACTCTGTCAGCAGCTCCTCATCCTTGTACTCTGCCACGTCAACCACCGTTCCCAAATGCTCTTTTAGCTTCCCGTGGTGCTTTACGTGGTAACGTTGGTTCTGGAAGAATTTGATGATGGTGTGTTTGGGGAGATCCAGCTGAGCAGACAGGGTGTGGATGGCTTCCTGATCAGGGTAGAGACCCACATCGTGGATAAAGCTTTGAAGGATCCCTAGAGCTTCCAAGGAGATCTTGGTACGGGATCTTGGCTTTTTGGCACAACTGTCCTCAGCGGGTGGAGGAGGAGCCTCTTCTCTAGGTGGGGAATTCTCCTTCGCAGGCTGGGACTGCTGTCTGTGCAGCACCTACAAGACCAAACAGACACAGACTTCATGTACATGCTGACCCCCTCGGCGCTTGAGATAAGGGCACTTGTACACGTCTTTACACAGGGTCTGCTTTGTTTTGGTGAAGAAAAGTAGTAACTGATATTCATTTCCCACTGCCTTTCTCACCTGTAAGACAGCTGCACCAGGAACTACAGACTGAAAGGAGAAAGTGATATAAAAGGCAAATGACAGAAAATAAATTTAAACCCACAAAATAAATAAGAAATGAAAATGCAAGAAATAAAAAGAAATATAAAATAGCCAAAATAAAAATTAAGTCAAAAGGTGTCGTGGTAATGATAGTTGTCCCATCTCAGACAAGCCATTCCCCCGCTTTGCTCCTCTTCTCCCCTTTCCTTCTCTCCTCTTCTCTTTTTAGGCTACGGGCTCTCACCGTTTCTACAAGATGTCACGTACCACAAAGGCCTAGTCACACGTGGGATTGTCAGGTGCTACTTTATCATGAATAATGATTTGGCATTAAAAGCCAGCACAGCTGCTTTATGGAAGAAAAAAAAAATTAATAATAAAAGTGCAGAGGTTTGTTAAGATTTCCCTTCTATGAAGAGTGACATCGTAGTCAGTTCAGTTGCTTCACAGAGCTGGCTTTAACGTGTCTCTTGAACAGATTTCTCTGTATTGCATCTGTATTAATTTCACTAGTTGAAGAGTTTTGAGTTCAAATAATTATAGCCCTCCATTCTGAGAAACCCTCTGGGCAAACACACTTTTCAGTCTTGTAACAGTTTTTCACCAGCAGCATCTCCTTTTTGGCAAGTTTAAAGAAAGTGTATGTAGCTCTTAATCTTCCTAACAGCCACTTAAAGTGACTAAGAAAGGGCCTCCTTGTGCAGCCCTTATTCCAGGGGAAAAAATACCTGCTCTGAATTGTTAGAAATACAGAGGAACTCCATATGCTTTCTTTAAAACCAAATCTACACAAGAGAGATTACCAGCAAAAATCCCCTACAGGATTGAGGGCTGTATTTGCCCAGAGGTTTCTTCAGATGCAGGGAAATAATTATTAGAACTCAAAGCTACAGAGCTAACAAAATCAATATGGATAAGTCTTTCCTTTCACAAATAAGAGGGAATTCTGGCTCTTCACCCAAGAAGAAAACATCTTTGCTGCAAACTGTAACATCCAAAAAATCAACCCTACATTAAAGCTCTCTAAAGGGGAAAAAATAAGGATAAATAATGGAAATGTGCTAAGAACTTGCACTGAATTTTACACACATACCGCGCCCCCAGTAAAACGCCACACTAGGCAAGTTATTACAGGAAGAGGGAAGTCCAGTGTGGAATATCAGCCTGTTATGCAAATAAATAAAAAGGCTCTGTGCCGAAGAGCCCTTTATTCATTTCCTTCATCAACCTTGCTGTCACAGTAATTTATAACATCAGCGATCTCCAATCACAGTTTTTGAAAAGCACATCAAAGTCCCCAGCCACTGCCCACCGCACACGTGTGGCCGAGGAGCCGAACCTGGAGGAGATGCTGTAGAAGCGACCTGACCTGCAGCCTGGCCGAGGGATTGCCAGACACACAACTGCATGTCCTGCCGACTGCAGCACAAGTCACTGCTGCTGCTGCTGCCGCAGAGCGATGCTCGTGACAGTGACGGAAAGCACCTGAGCAAGGAGACAGCTTCATGGCAGCTCCACACTGTCAACTAAAAGCAGGTGTCACCACCGGTGACAGGCAGGGCGTGCCACGCTCCTGGCAAGAGCCGCTGGTGGGCAGAAGCGCTGCAAATGTTTCTTGGTGGTAACAGATTAATCTTCCTCTCAGGCATGTAAATACTCAGGGTGTCACAGACATGGAGCTAACCAAGGAGCTGGGGGAAAGGACAAGTTCAAATGGAAGTGTCAGATGTTCTGGTTTATGTTTTATTACATCTATTGTAATAAAAGAGTATAACGTTCTAATGAGCTGAATCACTCAGCAACTCTTTGAGGATTGTTTTTTGTCCACGGATTTTTTTCAAAGAGAAGGACTGACGTTTCCAAATACAGGGGTCACAGACGAGGGTCGGATCCGTCCCTATATCGGCAGGGAGCACTGAAAGCAGCAGAGCTGGGATCACTGACACTAGACAAGGACCCAGCCCCGTAAACTTGTGACACAGCCCCTACCTACATTATCTCCCCTGTTGTGTCCTCTGGGCCTGTCCCCTGACACTGTGAGGCCCAGAGCAGCCAAAAAGAAAAGGATTTAATGCCACAGATAAACTGCCACAGAATTTACAGACAGCGTCACATGAAAAGCCTCAAGTAGCGTTGCTAATCAGAAGCTGGATTCAAGTAGCAGCTAACAGAGATAGAAACACATCCAGAAAGAGTGCGAATTACTCAGTTCATTTTTGTTGGAGTTGGAAGTGCGCTTTTTTTCCTTTTTCAGTTGACAAATAGCACGAGAAACGATCCAGCCTGAAAAATGTTACAAGACTTCCAATCAAATATAATGATGAAAAAAATCCAACAATACAGGATCAGCAGCAGTAAAATGTTTAATTTGAAGGAGATGAAGAGATGCCTACAGCATCTATAAAGCAATCAACCAAAGAGAGGGCTGAGAGCAGGAGGGAAAGAATAATTTTACTTAACCCTTCCTTTTCTGGAGTGACCTCTCCATTCTCTCCAGAAGAGAAAACACGTAACTCAGGGGTTATCAGTGTGAAACATTAGAACACAATTGTATTTTATTTGACTTACTCTTTTCCTGAACAACACAAAATCCCAAAGCTACTCTTATAAAACCGATAAATCTCATGATTTCACTAACTTCTGGGGGCTTGCTCTGGATTTCCAGTGGCATTAACAAAGGATTTCAGCGACACATTACACATATACAGAGAGATGGATAAATGCGCAGAATTTCCTTCAGGTTTAGGCTGTGATCAGTTTTGTGTTTCCTTCTGATAATATGGGCTGTTTAATACAAAAAAGCATGCTTTTCTATGGGAAACAGATCAACTGTTGAGACACGATACAATACGAAATCTATATTACCTTTTTGTTAGATATTTGCTTTGAACTACAGTTGTAAAACACACTGGTTGATTTGGGCAATTTTCTTACTTCATGTCCGGCTCTGCACGCCACAGCCTCGTAGAGGAAACTCCATTTTTGGCAGTTCCAGATCTTCCAGTTTTGGGGCCATTACTATGCTTTTAAATCTGCAGGTAAAATTTCCACTGGCTTCACACACTGCTGTGCGTGCTCTGCCGTAACACTTCGGGTCAGTGCTGCTCAGCTTCTGTACTGCCAAGAAGGAGACCCCACTGATCTTCCGTGATTGAAGTACAGGCTGCAGTGCATTTTCCAGTGCAGATAAACCCCCCAAACAATGGGGGCCACAAAACACCAGGCATGTGGTGGGCTTCAGACAGAAGGGATAAAAACGATGGCCACGCTTAGCTTTCCTTTTCCCAAGAAAGCTGGTGCTGGGCTCGGAAGGGTGCACATCCCAGCATAGGTGCACCGCGCCCTCCTTTCCCACTCCCCTCTCCTCCCTCCGTGCCCTTCCCCACCGCTCCCTGGCCACAGGTGGGGCAGCCTCCTCCTCCACAGCCACCACCATCTGGAGCTGACTTCCCTTCCCCTCCCTCCCTCCTCACCGACTCCCCATCTACTTTCAAATCAAATGTGAAGATATAGATTTCCTTCCGTGCCCACAGGACTTATTTTTTCCATCCCTTCAAGAGACTTCATTTTTAAACTCTACAGGCATGGCTGCATTCTCAGCGCTTCAGAACAGAGTGGCTTTGGAAGATGCTGCTTTATGAACATTCATTCAGGTAGACTTTAACCCCACAGACAAACTTTTTTCAAACAAATTAACCAGCCCTGATAGAAAACTTGCAAGAAAACAAGTATAATGGAAGTTGACTTTAAAAGATAAAGTGACTGGTCTTAAATCACACTGTACTGAAATATGATTTGAAGGCCACAATGAAAACCAGCTGGAAGCCATGTGTAAAATATAATAGTACATGCCTACAGGGAAGGAAGTGAGATATTGAATGATTAAGTTTAGGGGAGTATATAATGTAGTGTATCATTACAGGAGTGATCAGGATTACTTGTAATAAGCTAAGGGTTTGTGGTCTTTCTAAAATCCAAAGTCAAGAATTATTGGGGGGAAGGGATCACTGCGCTGGTTTACATGTATCTGCTCCCCACATCTTGGGACGCTCCCGCAGGAGAAACCTGATTTCGGCAGACTGGGACAGCTGCGTTCCCACAGAAAAGAGAGGTGAGCGAACCCAAACTGAATGATGAACGTCATGTAATTGCCGTCTGTGTCTGCACTGTATTTAATTTTGGCTGGATTCACTATCCCACTGATGTTTGTTTCCATTTCCACCCACTTTCTAGCTAGAACTAGACACGTGAAAATGGTGAGTCGCAAAGGGGAGCCAAGCAGGATGATGGAGCAGGGTACACACACACCCTCAGGCACCAACTGTAGCAAGGCACCCCGGCTGACAACACTCGCTCGGTGAAATGCCACCTTTTGTTGCCTGAATAGCCATTGCAGTTGATTAGAAACAGGAACTGCATTTCTACATGAAAACCCCGAGCTCTTTTGTTTCCTAGTGTGGTTCTGCTCTTCCCTTTGCAGACAGGATTAGTCATGTGAGCTCCTTTCCAGCCGTTTTTGCTGAGATGATGAGGTGCCCCTTACTATGAGAAACACCAAAAACATTACATTCTTGGAAGACAAGACTGTGCATTTGCAACAGAGGCTGCCCTTGTTGAATGGACACTGCCTTCCTCTGTGCACAGACAGAGCGCGAGCACCGACACGTACCTCAAGTGGTGTGTGCTGGCCAGTACCGATTCTCATAACCCAAACCCACAAGGAACAGAGTGGAACGGATTGGCCTTCTCTCCACAGGGGGAAGGGGTTTCACATTGCTCTCGTAGCCAGCCACGACACTGTATCACACCAAGGACTTCTATGCCAAAGCGGGCAAGTTTTAGCCTGCTTAAATAGCCCAAAATAAAAGCCAGAGAGAATGCCCACACTTTACAAAACGTAGGTTCAGTTCCTGTGTCTGGTCCATCTAACACCAGCCATCTATCACATCCCCTACAAGCATTCAAGACGAGTCAGCAGGATTTCCCACCAGTTTGACTCAATGCAAGAACGGATTCACTGCATACTTCATGTAAGCAAGCCTGTTGGCAAAGCTCCTTCCCAATGACTAGCTTCGGTCAAAGGGAGGGCAGAGCACGAGCCTAAACAAGGTGTTCAGCCGCATTTTACTGAGACCTGTAGCTGGAATTTGCCACACTTCACCTCTGAAAGCTGGGAGCTCGCAGGCAGTGCCTACCTATCATGCTGAGTTTACTTAAGAGACAACCTCCATCACCTTCCAAAGATACCTTATACCTAGAAGGAGGCACTGTCTGTCCCTCTTAGCAGATCTTACAGGAATAATCTGCGGGAGATTATCTATTCAAACAACCAACCTTACACTCGCTACTCCCAGTCTCTCGCAGTTTATCTTCATATACAGAAATGTGCAAGAAAAGAACACAGCAAGCTGCTGCCATAAACAGGCTTGCACCCTGACAGCCTCCCAGTCCGGGGCTCGCAGGGGTAAGAGCATTAATTAGACGCAGTCACTGTGCCAAGACACTTTACAGGTTTTCTAGGAATGTCTGTACAAGAAACTGTAGCAGAAGTTACAATTTGCACCTGTGTTCATTTCGTTCCTCTTAAAAATGTGGCTGTTAGACTACTCTTTTTTTCCCTTTGCAAAAATATGCTTGTTTAGGTAAACACTGCAGCACTAGTCACAGCTCCGAACGAAGTATTTTCTTTGGGCTCATTCTCACAGTGGTGATTTCACACCTTGACACCATAAAGCTGTGTTAAAGACTGTGGTTTAGTTTCCTTGCTTTTCTTGGATTATACAGTATCCTAAGGTCAAAACTGAGGAAAATCCAAAACTGTTATTAAAAAAGAAAAAGTATCTATGAAGTGATGACAAATTGCAGACTACAGGTGTTAGATTACATTTTGACTCCAGGCAGGTTTAATATACTTTAGTTTCCTTTTACAATTGCCCTTAGCAGGTAGTGTTATCGGTAAGGGATTTAAAAAAATATACGGTACTCAATAAAAGAAGACCGTGTCAAAAGAAATCAATATGAGCGTGCAAAATGGTAGGAAGTCTGACATGGATAAATATGTTCGCTTTCATCTAACTTCAGTCTGAGCTTCTTTTAATTTTGTAGCTCAAATGCTAGCCACACACGCTGTGCATTTTCCAGTGCAGCTTAGTAACTGCTTCACAAGAGTAAACACCATTATTAGAGATAATTATAATACATGTTTGTGATATGATGTACCCCCTCTCATGCAAGCCAGACCAAATCAGCCAACCAGCTGGTGGCCACCAGTTGTAGCTGGTGGCTACAACAACTTGTCACCCAGCAGCCCTGGGTCCTATTCAGCTGCAAAGACAAAGCAGTTACACACTAAAAAAAAATCCCGCAAATATTCAGGCCGCTCCTATCACCCTTCATCTGCTACTGACCACCACTGGAGCCAGAATATTGGATCTGACAAACCCCAAGTCCTAAATCTTTCATCTCTGAGGTACAAGTCACTCTCTAAGCCACGCAAAAGGGGAGTCGGAGGGAACTATCAGGAGAGAAATGAGTTCCACAGGGAATCTGAAGTCAAAAGCAAGTTTGGTTTCCAGGCTGGAATGTGAGCTGGTTGAAGTGATTCATTTCAACATCTTTGGAGCACACTCGCCACATGCTTCCCTTTGCTTTATGGCGGTCGCCTTGCTTAAGGGCAGGAAATAGGCAGTGATCTGAAAACATGGCAAGACACTGAACAAACACCCAGTCTCTGAAACAGCAGCCCCATCCTGGAATTCTTCTCCAGGGTCGAACTGTCAAAACTGGTGAAAAAGGTGACTAAAATGACAAACAGGGAGAAAGAAAAAAATCAAAAAATAACAAACCTTCCAGTTGTGCATTGCTTTTGCCACGCAAAGTGATAAGCATAAGCATCAGCAAAATGCAATTAATCTTGAGTTGAAGGCGGGGGGGGAAGGTGTCTCCTCCCCAGCACACACTGCTCCCATTAATGCTAACAGGAGCTTAGCTTGCATCAAAGAGCAAATACACCACACAACACTTTTAAGAGCTATCATCACTGGAGATAAAATATAAATTACAGCCTGATTACGCTGCGCTGCCAAGAGGCTACATGTGCAGCGTAGCTCGCAGTGACAACTGGAGATGACCAGATAACTTTTGGACAGCTCTAAGGTTACCGTAAAACATCTGTGCAGAGGAATCTTGCCTTGTCTTTGCTTCCTTTTCAAGAAGCCGTGGCACTGCTGTCTGCACAGTTGTTTGAAGAATGTTTACAAATCAGCTTGACAAAGAGAAAAAAAAATTCTGCCATCACTTGACCACAGTCATGATCTTATTCTTCAGTAATGCGTGGTTTATTTCCCTTTCCTGATCTCTGCTAATAGACAGCACGTGCCTACACAATAGCCACTATTTTGTCTGTATAATGTTAAAAAAATAAATCACAAAACTCTGACAATGCAGAGCAGCGTCCCGGTGTTTCCTGGGGTAACTGCTCTCCCTTGAACGCTAACTCAACTCTTCCCACAAAAGCACAGGCACAACTTTCATTGCTGTGCAAGTGCCTGAGAACTGGCTGATTTTATGGGGTAGCATAAATGAGCTCATGCTGATGAACGTTAGTGGATTAGCTCTGAATTTCCCATCTCTGGCTGGTTTAAGCCAGATTCTTAGGTTTACCGCATAGTAACTGCGGCCAGCAGTGGATATCCCTTTCTTGAATACCTAGCTGCAGCCTGGGAGGGTTGTCAACAACTACTGTTCAGCCCGCAGGTGGAGCCGGCACGTACCTACTGTATAAATACGCAACAGGCCAGATTCATTCCGGCTTCTGCTGGCACAAACCAGGGTGCTGGTGACAGAGGCCGACGTAGCCAGGAAGCGTTGCACAACGCCACTGCAGACTCTCTCCTGAAGGCACTGGTGATGGATGGCTCCATTGTCTGGGGATGGGGCACAGCCAGCACAGCTGGCACGGGGGCTGGCTTGCTGCATCCCCCGGCAGGCAGGCAGCACTCTGCCGGCCTCGAAGAAGCCATGCAAGCCTCTGTTGCCTGTAACCTGAGGTAGCAAGGCAGCCTCCCCTTGCAAGGGAAAAAGCAACAGCCCCGTAAAGGTTCGTGCTGCCCTTCTGCATGGCGATGCTAACTGGAGTCCCACTCAAGTGGGACTTTCAACATCTGTGTATGCATCGAGGGCCAGAATACCTTCCAGTTAACGCTTACCTTCTTCAAAACAAGACCATGAGCTTTGCAGGCCTCTGACTCGCCTCTTCCGTGCTTTCTCTCACAGCCCTAGCAAAGCATGCTGGGCTGCTATGGCACGCAGAACCCTGCTTGGCAGTTTCCAAATAAAGCCTGAACTTGGTTGTGGCTGGAGGGAGGGTCTGCCAAAGATTCTGAGTTTCCCCATCCCAACCCTGCTAATCCTAATGAGGAGCTGGCAGAATGCCACAGGAACTACGGAAGCAACAAAAGGCTTTTTGGTTTGTGTTTCTCCAGACAAAAAACTTCTGGTATCCTCTACACATAACACTACACATGTTCTCCTTTTCTTTCGAAAATCGGAAGAGTATTCGTGGGCAGTGTGAGCACGATCTTCCCTTACAAGCCCCAACCTAGAGCCATGCTTAAGGCCAAGCTCTAAACCCCTAACTATGGTGGCACGAATGGCGCCACTATAATCATGCTGTTTTCCAGTTACTCAGATCAGGAGGAGGCACTGCGTTATATCAGGAAGGATATGTTTGGATTAGACACTGGATTCTGGGGGGAATAATTATTTGTCCCATCAAACTGTTTTAGGTCCTTACAGATGGCTATTTGGGGTTCCAGGAATACCCAACTATAATGCTAATTTTTACAATGGGGACAGTTAGAAGTCAGAAGAACCTGACTGTTATGGTTAGTGAAAATAGTAGATTTGTGCTGATAAAACACTACTCAGCATGTTTTTTGCTTTCTAGACGTAACCACCAATGCACTTAATAACAGGACTTCAGCAAACTATACTGTGTGAATCAAACACATAAAAGTATAAATATTCCTTTTTTTAGAAAGCAAGTCTTAAAAAGTGCATTATAATCAACTACCATGGTAAAAGGCAAAATATCCAGCATTACCACACACGCAACGGGCATAATGTGCTTTATTATACCCTTAGCTTGAAACTGGGTAAATAAAACTCAAATGACCAAAGTACAGTCTCCTGCACAGATTAGGGCACTGAGGACAGGAGGCCTCAGAGAATTAGATCTGAAATCCTTTGTCTTCCTGATTACACCCTGGAAAAAGTGGACATGTCTAGAAGACTGAGGAAGCTACACTGGTGTTACTGCTCTCCACGTCTCACTATTCTGACCAGTACCTATTTTATAGGTTCTGGATGCTGGAAGAAAAAGGCCTTACGGAGACTAAACAGCACCTGCAGTTTATATTCACTGTACTAGCAAATACGCAGTTAGGGAACATACGCAGTTGTTGATTTTTAATAAAATGGTTTAATATACGGCCAGTGAGGCAGTATTAAGACAAAGCGGAGGATGATACTGTTATGGCCCTGGGATCCATCCCTGGCTTTGCTGCTGCCTGCTGTGGGGAGTTCTGTGGACGGCTCAGCCCGTGGCTGGCCACACACACATAATCACAGGGGTAAGCTCACACTTAACACAAGCCTGCAGCTTGTGTAGATCTGTGTGCAAGGAGCCCCAGGCTTTTGCTAGAAATGCAAACACCATTCTTTGCTTCATTGAGATTAGAATTGTGTGGCATTTTTCAGTCAAACATCTTTCTTTCGGTCAGAAATGTCGACTGAGTGACATCAAAGTATTGCCTAAAAAAAGTCTACTTTGCCAAGCTGTTTGCCTGGGGCGTGTGGGGGGGTGGATATTCTGACAAAGTTCAAGCAGTTGTTTAAGCATTTTTCATGAAACAGCATATTCTGGTTGCTTTTATTTAGAACGACTTTTGCTCTTCAAATTCCTCCTATTTTCCTTTAAAGCATTATGTTGCTCTAAACCGCCGCAAACCTTTTTTTTTTTAACTGAAAATAATAATTTAAAAAGCACCAATATATTTTTTCTTTCAGTATTTCAGAAATGTCAGCAACCCCTTAAACTCGGCTCAAGCACTTCTATAGCTCTAGGCTGTACCACCCAAGGAACAGAAGCTCATAGCCATCTATCTACCCACCTACCTCCTTCACCATCATATTTACACAGGGTTGTACTGATGGGAGCTCTGAAAGAATGAAATGTAATGCAGTTTATAAAAGTAGCTGGATGTGAATCTTTCCTGTCTCAAAATCCAATAAAGCTTATGATTTTTATTGCATGTGGGAGTCCTTTGGTCTATGTAATACTGATTAGCAGCTTGGCCAGTAAGTCTGATAAAACCAGAAAGTACTTTCGAATATATTCTGGCCAGAGACACCTGGGAGCGAAGCGTGCATGTTGCAGCTGACCGCCCCAGGGGCACACACGTACCTTGGGATTTCTTCCTTGGTTCTATTTCTTCTTGTCATGGTTTTGGTCCGTTCTCTCCAGAAAGAACGACTCCAAGCCTCTCTTATCCTTGAATCTTCCCGGAAAGGAGGCATAATCTCAAAACTATGCCCCCTTACCTTTCCAACACATGTGAACCCCAAAAATTTACAACCAGAGGAAGTCAGAGCTCCTGACTGGACTTTAATGGATCCCAAACAGAGCAATGCAGCATTCTTACTCCTGATCTCATTTAAACAAGGAATCACCAGGAATAACATTACTCCAAGTCAGCAACGCTTCCCCGGTGCTAATCAGGCCATTAAAAAGACATAAGCAGTTTGTCTGACGCAGAGGGACAAAGACAACCACAGAAATGAATCAAAACCAGGGAAAAATTAGAGATTAAAAGTAATAATACTCCTTTCAGCAAACCACAGCCTGAATGCATGATAAGTGGCTAAAAGACACAATCACTGCAAGATCTAGAGACAAAAAACATGTCTCCTGACTGAATGAAATGCAAATTAAACTCGATCTGGTACAGAAGCATTTCCTTCGCAGGGCAGTACTTACTGCCATTGGGAAATCTAGACCCCTTCGCTGCCAACAAGGGCTGCCACAGCTCACTCGCCCTGATCTTGCTTAAGGAAAACACACACGCTCAAAGTCAACAGTTGGAGGGAAAGGAAGAAAAACCCAAATGCGGCAGACTTGCTAGAAGAGATTTCCATGGAGGTTCCCTCCCCAAATAAGCAGATGGTTTCCAGTTAGTCAGGGTCAGGGACTGCCCGTGTGGTTTCCTGCCTGCTTGCCTTTGTAGCTTATCTAGATCTCATCAAGATATGCAGTCCGAAAAAATTAGAATGGCTAAGTACAGAAATTAGGGAAACTAAATACAAATGAGCCTTGGTTTGCACTTGTGCAGACAAGCAGGGGAATGCGTGCCCGCAGGTGGGATGAAAACAGCGGTGCTGACCCCTCCGCCGGGGCAGCCATGTCGGGCTGCAGCACATCTCATCTGCAGAGGCCGGGTCAGGTCTCGTTAATGCCGCTGTGCCTGCCCAGGCACCAAAGCCGTGCCTAACTCTTTCCAAAGCACTCTGGGAAACAGCTCAGCTGCTTTGAAAACACCCCTGACATCAGTTTACAACCCTGCCTGCTTTAACTGTGGTGCTGTCGGGGCAGCTCCACGGCGTATCCGCGTCCAGGCTTGCGGCCCCCGCAGGGGTGGCACACACGCACTGCACGTCTACGTGTTTTGCAAAGCTGCGGGCAGACGCTGGCTCTTGCGATGCCATGCATGGGAGCAAAGCAAAAATCCAACCAGGAACGTACGCACAAGCTACCATATGGAAAGGGCATTCTCAAATTAAACCCTGAAACCCAGATGAGATCTGAGCGAAGGACAGTTTCACTTAAAGGAAATCTCTGAGGTCAACCAGCAATTAACTGAAAGGTTCTGATTGAATATGCTATTGACTGCGCTCACATCAGACAGCTTCCTGTTTATTATACCTTATGGGCTGTCTAGGTGCCAAGACATCAAACTGTCAATAATCTATTAATACTAAACAGCTCCTCCCTCCTTACTCCCCCATGCAAATAGTCTTAGGCTAAGAGACTGCACTAAAAAGATGGAAATATTTGAAGTGAGATGGAAATGAGCTTTTTAGGGTATTTCTTCGCTTGGTTCCAGCTGAAAGTACAGCAACATTCACAAACAATATAACACGCAGCCTATAACTACATGGAAAAAATTGTGTTAAAAAAAATCAGACATGATTGAGACCATATCCTGAAATCTGGCTTTCTTTTCCAAGCCATCTTTAAACAGTCTAAGTTAAATTTAATTAACAATTTACAACAAGGAGAGAGAAGTTATTTAAAGAGAGGCCTACAGGTCCTTAACATTCAGTGTCTGGGAAACAGTTGTATATAAAAAAAAGTTTTAATGAATTTAATAGAGAAAAGCACTTTAATTAAATGCTGTCAAAGAGGATTGTATTAATGACTGCACACAAAGGAATTTAAAGCAAGCCAAGTATATTTAGCAAATAGGAAGTAGGCTTTCAGAGGCTGCAACTATTTATGTTTCTGCCATTGCAATGCATCTAGGAGATCGCGTTGCCAATTGAAAGCAGTTATGTTATTAGATATGATTTTATTTATTATGGATTATTAAAATTTCAAATGCTGCAGGGAATACATTTATTTCACTTCTAAAATGAAAGAACAAAGATATTTCCTGCTTGTTCAGTACGAGGAAAAATAGAAGAGGAAATAAATAATAAATAATAATAATAACTTAGCACTTAACTAGTGAAGTGCTGTCCAGACAGATCTTTTTATGGGGCCTGTTGAGTCCTGGAATTTTAGTGTGTCTCTTCCTTTCTGCTACAACTGGATGGATTCACAGTCACTGCCGCAGCTTCCCTCAACACAGCACGGAAAGAGGAGCCGGCTTTTACTCCTCATGGGTGGGATACAACTCCTTGTTGATTCCTGTGGTAGCACAAGGGACTTCTGCGATACTCTCTCTCAAATCCAAAAATTACTAAAATCCCAAGAAGTAAAAAGAAATCTATGTTGCCAAGCTTTTTGCAGGCAACACTGGGAAGACCAAGGTTTTCTACACCTAACCAAGAGACTTAGGCACAGAGCTCTCATAAAAGCCCCTACCACTATGGGTCTGCATTAAGCCTTTTTGTAAAACATGCTCGCCTTCCTCAACATCCATGTGATGGGACTTGTGGCAGGGGGCTCTTCACAATCCTCCCTGCCCACGTGCCTTGGATTCAAGCACAGCACATCAAATGAGTATGGCCTAGTAAGAGCGTCATGTGGAGATCCAAACCATAAATTTGAGAAAAAGCAACTAGAAAATTCAAGGGTGTCAACATTATTTCATACTATGATAGTACAAATAGCATAAAACTAAATTTAATCCAAACTGGAAACCGAGGAATGTTTTTTGACACAAAGTTAATGAGATGGCTGGGTTTGTAATATCCAGGATACGTTCTGTGATTTACCACATCCTTTTTGCCATATGTAATGGCAAGACGTTAATAACGATTTTAGAAGTTTCAAACCTCTTATAAGGTCCAGAGACACCTTCTACGTGCTTGTATGCCTTGGTTTCTGAACACCAAGTCCCTTTTAAGTTAGTTTAATGTGAGTTAGTCCCAAATTACTGGCTTTAAAATGTATTTATTTGTACTTTAATATAAGACTTTTACCTTCTAATTTGAAACATGAAGAAGTGAGTAGAACTGCGGGAAAAGACATTGGACAGGAGGGACAAGGAGATACCTACTTCCTTTCACAAGAGGAGTAGCATCATAAATGGTGAAGTTCAATTTTCTAAATACATTATCTGATTTTTGTTTAAGACTTTTATTAAAGTCATGTGTGATGTGTGTTGAGAATGTAGCCTTTGTTGTTCCACAGCTAGGGATCTTGCAAACAGCTTCACTTTCTCTGTGCCAAGATATTTTGGAATATTCTTTGAAACACTGTAAGCATAGATGACTGTGAGAAAAAATATGTGCTACTGTACTTCTGGATACTTGATGTGTGAGAATAGTGCATACACACAAAAACATTTCCTGTTTCAATCTGTAATTCCTGTAAAAGTCCATACAAACATGGAACAACATACACAGCATACTAACCCTGAAAAAAACACATCCCAGCACGTATTACAGTCCCTGGGTACTTCCAACCATTCAGAAACAAAAAAAAAAAAAAAAAAAAAAAAGGAAGAAAATGAATTTCCAAAAAGACTGGCCCGGGGCAAGAAGACCGAGCATCTATGTCCTGCTTTGTCATAGCCTAACTCCCAGCACTGCCCAGAAGCTGCACAATTTCCTTGAGGGATGCTGTGCAACACAGGAGGAAGAGCGGCTCGCTCACTTGCAGCGATCTTCGGGGGACAAGCAGTGCAATGTGCTCTGCTAGCACAACACAATCTTGTTTCCCTCCCCACGTAATTTTTGCAATTGCCTGTCTGCGCAGAAAGGCCAGCTGCAATGATCCAGGGCTCTAACTTTATCTTAAGATTTCTGTAAGGAGCCCACGAATAAAATGTTGCATACAGCCAGCAGCCTATAAACATTTACACATCTCTAAAGTCTGATTATTATCATTTATGTACAAGTGCGAGGGACGGGGAGTATTTAGGGAGCGTTAAAATGAAATTAAAAAGAGCAATATTTTTAACGGCCAAAATTTTTAAATGTAAATGGAACAGAGGCTCATCTAGCAGCTTTTCAGCCTTCAAGATCTGCCTGCTGCCATACAGCAAGCTTCAAAGGTTATGTGAATTTGAAGAGCTTTATTTAGTAAACTTGCTCTAGATGTTTGCTCATCCTCAACCTACTATGACTTTTTACAACGCTGGCAGCTTAGCATTTACTAGAGGGCCAGGACTGGAAGAAATGAGGGCTAATCTGGTCAAATTGTGTGCAAAAGGCAAAAGGGTGAGACGACGGGGGCCAGAGCTACAGTGATGTCATTTGCTAAAAAGCCGACCTATCAGAGCAACATCAACACAAACCACCACCCTGCTGATCACTGCCAAGTCTCCACAGTGCTAAATCTGCACGCTCAGATTTTAAGCAAAGTTTCTGCCTGGAGCATCCCCCTGCGGGAGCTGGGGCAGCCCGAGCAGAGCTGCTCTGGGGCAGCCTTGCACAAGCCACCGTCTGGGCAGAACTGCCTCTGCCTCAAATGCGGCAGCATGTCCTGCATGACAGCACACGTGCCCTCGGCCCCAGGGCCGGCTTTTACCTCCACCGCGCTGTCAATACCCTCACAGTTGTCTTCGCTGTAAGAAGCTGGTGAAGAAAAACACCAGCCGTGCCCTCTTCCTGCCCTGTCCTCAGTTGATCCTGGACCAAATAAAAGCTGTTCTGGAGCAGGTGGCACTGAGGTGGCCTCACAGTTCCGGGAGTCTGAACAAATACGGAAAGGATGTACTACTTTGACAAGACTAAACTTGCCATCTCAGAAAAAAAACAAAACTATCCACTCCACTTGATCTGCCATTTCTAGGGTTAAATGGAATAGTACTAAACCTAAACTAATTTCAGAACAGAAGCAGTTTTGCTTTAATTGCAAGTACACTCCCCACTATCATTTCAAGGGGAATCGCAGGCTTAAAGTTAATAAAAATCAGCAGCACTTTTCAGCCACATTAGATATCC
Source organism: Ibidorhyncha struthersii (assembly GCA_013398815.1). Classification (NCBI taxonomy): domain Eukaryota; kingdom Metazoa; phylum Chordata; class Aves; order Charadriiformes; family Charadriidae; genus Ibidorhyncha; species Ibidorhyncha struthersii. Next base: position 114,097 of record VZSZ01005401.1, on the reverse strand, counting down.
ACACTAAACAGAAACAGCTGAGGAGGCGCAGTAGGCAGGTTTGGCTGTAGCCGTCAGAGCTCAGCGGCTTTCCACTGCAATTGTGGTAACTATCAATCACAAGAAGCTCTATCAGACACCTCTGAGTTGAGTGTAAGGGGTTCATATGTGCTCCTGTTGCCTTTGTCAAACCTCGTGCAAGGCTCCTGAGGTACTGTGGCCCGTCAGGAAAATGTTGTGCACCAAAAGGGTGGAAAACCAGAGTGCACAGCCACAGCTTTTGTTCCAAAACGCAGCGTATGGCTGCAGTGGACAGTACTGGAGCAGTATAAGAAAGCATTTCAGAGGTGGAAGCCTTCTGAGAGTTTTGCATGTACTGCTTGCTTTGAAGAAAGAGTCCCTTACCCCCACCCAAAAGCAGACACACACATGATAGAGATAAATGCTGAGTGAGTGGCATTTGCAGTATATATTGCCTTCAGCTTTAATACTGCACAGAAATAGAAGTTACACAGTTTGAGATTTTTTCAGTGTTTTTTGAATGGTTTAGATTGAAAGGAGATACTAAACCTGACTGCTATTGTCTAATTTTGGTAAGAATGGAACTCCAGATAATGTAACAACTGAGGGAGACAGATATTCTCCACTCACAAAATTCACAGATCTCATCCTGACATGCATTTCCCCTGTAGTTATAAATCAAAGACAAAATAAATACTCCAGCTGCAACCCACCCAAACCAAAGCTCTGAGCTTTTTGAGTGGAATGAATAAACCTGCGATATAAATATCTCTAAAAGTCCATCCGGGCTTGTTGAGTACAAGTTGCCTCACCAGTCTTGACCACTCCCATCTGAGCCGACATCACATCCAGCCACGGAGTAAGGAGCTGGGGGAATCAAAAAGCAGTTGGTACTCATCTGTGGTCTATCTTTTGGGTGCAGAGAAACAATCAAAAAGCAAAACTATCAGTGTGCAACGATTAAGAATGAATCACAGGGCACGCCATCCCTACAAAAAAATCTGTCTAGATAAAATAGTAAGCACCAAAGTCAGAGCTAGCATGGTTTGGGACAACAGTTTTTGTCCAAGTATCCCAGACAATTCAGTCCTGATTTCCAGTATGTGAAATGCCCTGCTATAATCCACACAAACACGGCAAAAACTCACTGTGCACATCATCCTATAGATCATTAAGCACACCATGTTCCCCTATGGAATAACACAGTTTTGCTTCACTCATCATCTATGATTGCCGAAGTATTATTAATTAATATTATTTTTTAAGAAAAGAAATTTTAAGTCTCACTGTTTTTTCCATCTGCATGCTATGCACTGTGTGACCCATGAACTCTAAGATGTTGTTTAGAATCAGATATTTCATTAGGAAGCACTACTGTGGTGTTCATTCCTCTCTTTATTACTTCTAGAAAGAGAATATGAAATTAGTTTCATTGGATTGCCATCGCCACTTGCCTTGACCCATTTTTACGAGGGCTCCATGTTCTGCTGTTTTGTATTTCATTGTCATTTCTAGAATATTTGTTCCCTTCCATCCCTCACAAAATGACAAAATTAGTATTTCATTTACTTCTGTGGTATGTTATTTTCCGCATATTTAAAGAGAGACCACAATGTTTGCAGTGAACACACAATACAAAAGAGATTTCCTACAGCTTTCTGCTATGCCTTCTTTTATTTACTAATGTTCCTCCACGATTTACGATCTGAACTATTATAAATTGCCAGATTTGTCTAAATCAAAGCTTCTGAGAAAAAAAGGGCGGCGGGACGTGATATTAAAAAAGTGACAAAAGTAACAGTGTATCAGAAAGCATGTGAAAACCATTCCTGCTTCTTTAAAGTCAACACTGGACTGCTCTTAAATCAATATGTACCTACCAGCTTCAGCAGATCTATCTGTCAGCTTATGCAGAAAATGAAAGGCAAGGTTTCCCTGCTCTCTGAAGAGTATACACTTTGCTGCAATGGTGGCTCATTACTCCAGAGAACCGGCTTATCCACCCCAACCCTCCAGAGACAACAGCTTGATGCATCGTTTTCCCAACTGAGTCAGGTTTCTCTGCCCCAGCAATTAACAATGAATTAGCACTATATTAAAGTGCCAGGCAAGATGGTTATTCTCTGGAGTGGTCACCGTGGACACAGCAGACCAACAGTGGGAGAAGGAAGAGAAATTAGATTTACTGTGTCCCAGCATGTCTGTAACAAACACTGAATCCCTGGTTGGCAATGGAAAGCGGCTGTAGGCACTTCTCAGCATTAACACTCCAGAAAGGTCTGATGCCAGCAAACAGCCTGGGAACGCTGGGATTTAGCGAGGGATGGAAAGTGAGACCGGGTACCCTCACCTCTGCAGAGCTGGAAGCTAAACACAGAAGCATGAGGGCTGCTTGCTGCAAAGTGACTACTTTGCATGCAGACTGTCCAACAGATCTACGTAAGAGCCGGGCCAGGCCCGATCAAAGGTCCAGCTGGGATCCCACAGCTGATGGTGGTGGAAGAGGATAAGAACAGGGCAAAATGTAACGCTTGCTGGGATACACTCCCACCCTCCAGGAACCTGTGGCTTGGGCACTCTGTAAATCAGAGGTGGTGTCCTTGTGGTACCCAGCTAGCAACAACCTTGTGGGTCTTTTCCTTCATCCTACAGCAGCATTTTGTGATTACACCACATTGCACAGAACGGGAGGGAGAAAAAGCCACTTAGTGCACCCCTGAATTTCCTTAAAAACCAAGCGAGCGGCTGTGGCGAGCTCAGCCTGCAAACGCAGTAACATGTAGGTGTAGTGCGGATGCTTTGCAATCGGCATGTGAAGGAAAATCCGCACTCCGGCACGTCCATATGGTCACACCCGATGCTGCCAGAGAACACAGCCATGTCACAGAGCTCCACAGGGCTCACATTTTATGACTCCTCAGCACAATAACAAATAAATCAAGTGTGCAGGGAGGAATTTCTTGTGCACTGAGCTTCCACTATAGACGTTTTTCATTTCAGAAAAAGGAAAGTATTTGATTAAATGGATTAATATATGGCTGATACAAAAAATCTAATGGAAGAGAGAAAAAAATGAAAACATTTCTTTTTAAAGCCCTGAACTTAACGCTAAACAGTGAGGTACAGGCTAGTAATACCAAAGAGAGGGCAAGAACCTGCCACAAAATAAACAACAATCACTTAAACGCCAAGATCCAAGTTGTGTCCAGCTGATCTCCTACAGCACTACAACAACTGCCCCACCGCGCATACCCTGCCATTAGAGCACAGAAACCATACTCGCCCTTGGGATGATTCCCTCACTAAAGGTGTGCCCAACCCTGCAATCAGCAAGTGAACTACACAAAACCCATTACAATGAAATCTTTGCCATTTCCAAGAAGCCATACTGGGGAAAGGGCTGAAATTTACCTATCCATTATCTTTTGCCCAGTCAAGCTTCTTGTGATTATAGCCAGGATTCTTTCTTCCAAGTCCTTCAGTGTGACAAAGGGGTGTCCCCAGCCCAGAGAGGGCTCAATCGTGGCGGCAGAGAGCTCCGGCAGCAGCACCGGGCAGGCTGTTTTCAGGCTCTCCCAGTCTCACAGCTGGAGGAGCAGTAGACTCAAGCATCAGACACAAGTTACCGTACACGTGCCAAACCCATCGCAGCAAAGAGAAAGATGGGGTGGGCAGAGAAAGAGAGCAGAGCTAAGAGTCTCCTGCCTGCTTTGGTGTTACAGAACTGCACCTGCTGTTATTCACAGTGCTGCTATACGTATCTTCTTCAAAGGACCGTCATCTTGACATCAAGGCTGCAGGTCAGGGCTCGACGTAGAGTGCACTTTTCGCTAGCAAAGCCTGCAAAGCAAAGTAGGTCGGTGACTGCAGCTCTCAGATGTTTCCACCCCCTGCTACAATGCAGCCAGGCACCATGGCAGCCATTGCGCACCCGCCACTGCTCTGAGAAGGAAATGAGAGTTGCTTTCCCACTTGACACTACAGAGGGAATTTCAGATAGGCAGAATGTAATTACTTGGCCTGGAGTTCGGCCAGGAGCGGGGCCCAAGACCCCTACCCTTATGTAAAGTGTCACACAATCTCTACTGACTGCAAGTGCAAGGACCTCAGCTTTACGTCTCTGGCTGCTGTCATTGATTCTTCATGGCTAATTACCTAATAGTGACCCTTGCAGCAAAGCCAAAAACCAAACCTTGCTGCTTGAAATAATTCAAGTCCCAGAGACCGAAAGTTACACAAAAATTGCTTGGTGCAGGGTATCTTTTGACAGTAGGGAGCAGGTGGACAGCAAGCCTCACGTGTCTTTCACTGGTAGTGTGCCACGCAGAAACCTACTGGGGTTTTTGGATGGGCAAACATAGCTTTAAAATGCAGCACCCCCAAAACACAAGCCTCCTGTACCAACTGTATACCAGGGTCTCCAGAGTTTTGCTGTATGTAGTTGCCAGCTGGTTCCATTTATTTTTCTTCATTTTTCATATTTTGACTGTAATAAATAATTAATCCATGGCTTTGTAACTTGCTGACAAATACAAATGCATCGCATTCCAACACAGTGTAACGTGTCACTCACAAGAGCCAACCTGCACAATGCAGAAAAGTGATGTGCAGAAGGCTTTGGAAAGTAGGCTAATCATCAAGGTCACCCACAAGAGCTCAGGGAAACTTTTTCTTCAAACTGTCCTTTAGGGGATATTCCTGCCTGCTGTGGGCACGAGAACTAGGTTATTATGTCCAAATCTACACAGGTCTAGTTGTTTCCCAACATGTTAGCTCAGCCCTTTAACCTTTTGTAGATCCTTGCCTCTAAGATCCCACAAACTTTTGGGAACATGGAAGACAAAACTTGCAACTTTAATTACTTAGAGCACTTCCTCTACTTTATAGCTCCAAGGATCCGAACTCCAGGAAACGCATTTTTTCTTCTAGGCAAAGACCAAATGGAAAGCAAGGAAAAAGTCGGTAGCAGAAGAGACAAAGGAGACTGAACTAGGCAATAATTAATCTGGGCAAGACCAACACATTTCAGAAGGGGCAGGACTACAAGACAGAAAAACCTCCCGCCTTTGAAAAAAGGTGACTAGATAGTTGGTGGCAATGCTAGCAGCAGCAGAACAAGAGCAGTGACAAAGAACAGAGGCTGAATGCCAAGGTTCAAGAGTAGCAAAGCAGTGCAAGCCATCATCAAACGACAATGGGGAGAGTAAAGGTGGGAGGAGGAACTGTGAGATTATCAGGGAGTCATGCAATGGGATCAGGTGAATGGCACCGAGCGCCAGTGGCAATCCAAAAGGATGGTCTGCTCTGGAAGTTGTCATCTCAGCTTTTTAGATTGAAAAAACATCTCCTGAGTCTCTCCTGACCATCAGCAGATGCCTGCTTTTGTGGCATGCATCGTCAGTTGTTAGGAATACACCTAAGGCTGATTTTCTCTTCTGACTGAAGCTGGAACTGCAAAGATGAAAAATCTTGTCGTATTTTCACTTCATTTTCCCTACACATATGTGTATCTGCTTATTTCTCATTCTATTAAGACCTGAGACAAGGATAGAACAAAGATGCACGAACCAAAAATTCATACTAGTCACAAAGGTTGCAGAGAAAGCCCTGTTCCCTGCCAAATACTCATCACAGTCATTTTAGAAGTACTTTTAAAAGTTTCAGTGAATATAATGAAAAACACTTCTCCGTGTTACACTCTTCAAAACCTCTATGTTACCCATGCATGGACAAACTTCCTCTCCTATCCTCCTACTTTTCCTGAAGTGTTATCTGTCTCCTTCGAACAAAAGCAAATGTAGGGCTGCAGTTGCCCGTTGGCCACCGTTTGAGAGTGGGTATCAGGGGTGCTCAGGTTCTGTGAGGAGTGAGTGACCAAGTCCCCACTCCTGTTCTGCTTCCTAAATAACAGCACACTTCTTGCTGTTGCTGAGGAACACACATTTGTACTCCTCTAAATGTTGGCAGCTTTAGACAGCTAAATTGTGTTTCAGCCGCAACATAACTACTGACACCAAGGGAGCTCTACAATATCACTACTAATGACCTTGCTGTTATCGGTGGCATGGATTGTCACATCCCTTCTCTTCAGCCACCAACACAAACCTGCACACACTCACACACATGCTGCAACATACACACAGTGACCTCTGGACGTGAGAGCTGTGGCTTGCATGTGGCCCTACAGACAGATGAACACTGGTGTGTCTCAACCTGCAAAGCAGAAGGAAGCTGGAAACAGTTGCTTCTCTCTACCTCTGACAGCTGTTCTCCCCCGACCAGCAGACACCCTGAGAAGGGAAGAAGAGCTCTGACCTGCACGGGCTCAGGAGTGAGCTGGACAACGTGCTGCATACGCTCACTGTGGTGATGTCTGGACTCCTCCTCGTAGATCACATCCCTCTCGTGCTGGGGAAGGTTCAGGAAGCGGCGAATGGTGCAGAGGTTCTCCCAAAGGGTGCGGTTTTCCGGACTTGGGTTTTCTTTCCAGCGAAGCAGCTCACACAGCCAGCCCTGCAACAGTGGGGTCAGCACAGTTAATTCACCGAGCACCAAGGAACCAGATGTGAGCGGAAGGTCAGCTAGACCTAAGGCTCTGTGCTGCAAGTTTCCCTGGTCTCATCTCACACAGAACACCCCCTACCCTCAGCTGCTCTTTGGCCTCAACAAATCCTTGATATATTTACTATATATCCCGCAAGTTGGCAAAACAGACACAACCAGCACTGCTTAATAGGAACCAGGAAGCACAGCATCTTGCCCCCTGTCCTAACCACACCATGTTTAAAATGCTCAGATATAAATATTTTTTCCTATAGAAAACTGAAATAAAGGTGCATCTCCACTTCCATTTCAGAGCCCCTTTATTTCTTCATCCAAGAGAAAAGGAGACATAACCCCTGAAACTTGCTAACAACCCTCATGCTAAAGGTTGCAGCTGCAGGACCAGAAATTGAACCACTATTGAAAATGTTTATAAGAAGATAGTACCAGGTAAAGACCTCCCCCAGCTCTGAACCCCACTAAAATTTGCCGGCTTTAAATAATCAAATGGCCACTTAGACGCAACCTCACAGAAAGGGAATCCTCTAGTATTTAGCAGGAAAGCAGCCAACAGAGTTCTGCAGAAGTTACTAGAGAGATCAAGATACTAGGTGGACATAATTCTAAACCCAACTACAGATCATAATAATAGTAGATTTTATTCCTGCTATATTGTTTTAAGGTTAGTTTGAAATGCCTTCAAAAAGTTACCGCCGTAGGAAATCCTGTAGGACCTCTCTCCACAGGGGCTGAGAGCTCACACCCCTGGAGGGGAAAGCACCAGGGCTCCAGGAAGAGGAAAACCACTCTCAAACACAAAGCCAACCCCAAAGCACAATGGCAATAGCTGTAAGGTGAGGATGGCCCCTCCTGCATTAAGCGTGTGTGGTGGTGGCCTGGTGTCCCCAGCAGGTTAACCAGGGACAGTGGCTGTTGCTGCACCTGCCGGGGGGGACGACACGGCCAGCCCCATCCTGCCTGCCAGCAGCCGGCCCCGCTTGGGGCTGGGGACAGCGACTCCCCTCCTGTGCCTGCGCGCAGGAGACGCAATGCAAATGACAGAATATGAGAAGATAATGCCGAGGATGCTGTCAACGCGCCTTACTGACTCCTGTCAAAATATTTTACCTAGTAGCTTTATAACCCATCATTTTCGAGCTACAACTCAGCATTTTGACACCATTTTGACAGGCACCTTACAATACCTAAAAGATAGCTTGATCAATGTTAAAGATGTTCGGCATGAGAATTAGCCAAAACTGTATTTTTCCGAACAGTGACTACAGCAAGCTGAACAGCCAGGTTCATTACTGGCCCACGTGGGAGCTTTTTGGTATTGCTTTTTTGTGTAACAACTTGTAAGCCATTGACAACTTCTACCGTGCGCTCTAAACCCCGTATATAATATCATAAGCCGTTNTGTGCGTTCTGCCTCCCCCCCCCCCCCAAAAAAAAAAGGCAAGATTTGATTATCTCCGCTGCATCAGCCAAGACAGCAACACCAGCTGTTCTCATTGTGCAGCCTCTTCCTCACGGCCTACATGTTAATAACCTGATCATTCCATTTTCTCCTTCAACTGCCGGCTGCAGCACAGCGAAGAGACAAAAACCCAGGCCCATCTGCAGCAGCTGTAGGCACTGAACTGTGAAGCCACCAGGGATTTATAAACTAATCTGTAACACAACACTGCCTTGTTTTTACAAGTGAGAGGCCACATTTGTGCAGACCTGATCTTTTCTTGCAATAAACTAGGAGGGTTGGGCGGGGGGTGGGGGTGCGCAAGGATGAAAACAAGATACCTAATCATTTACTTAAGGGGAGAAAAAAATCTGTATTGTATTTTCAAAGTATTTTGACTGGTATTTGGGTAGTCTCTCAGGCAGGTAATGTCTGCATTTTAATGTTGGTTTGGCCACATCCCTTGCCCTCAGTTCTCCTCTTTCCGTTTCGTCTGCTCAGAAATCCCCCAAAACTTTCTCTCTTTTAGAGAGAAGATAGGAAGAAAATCTCCCAGCTCCACAGTGTTTTCTCAGGGGTTCCTCCATACAAAGGAAATAGTTTTTGAAATGGAAAACAAACCATCTGTGGAAAAAATAAGCTCCCGTTTCTCCCTGTTTTCAGTGATCTGAGTAAGGCTCCAACTGAACTCTTTCAAATGTTTCAAGCAGGTATGTTTAACATCTCCCGAGGGATGCTGCAGCATGAAGACCAATCGTTCAACAGAAAATACACACAAAACCCTGCACCTGGTGTAGCCGGAGCCCTGCGCAGGGCAGGCCCGGGGGAGGACGGCTCCTGGGGCTCTCCCAAGGGCTGCGGGGTGCTGTGGGGACGGCTCAGCCGGGCCACCTCCCCTTCACAAAGTTGGACCGGCTAGCACGATGGCGACTGCTGCATTTTGATTTATCCGTCCCGTTATAATCAGCACTCATTACAATCACTTAGAGCAACACTACAGGCCTCATTATGGACTAGGCACTCGCTGCCATTAGTCTTTAAGAAGGATAGCGCTCAATTTGCCTGGCAACATGCGAGGTCCTGACCTTGGAGCTATTAGGGAAAAGATTAGACTGCAGTGTGACCATGTGTGCAGACATGAGCAAACCAAATTAATTTCTGGCAAAGGGAGGCACCAGGCAAAGACCCCGCCATCCTGAGGACACCTGAGAACTTCTCCATTTCCCAAAGGAGATAAGCTAATGGCACGTTTAAAGGAGCCTGGTTCTGAAGGTGAAGCACATCCGTGGTATTTAGAGAGATATTAATCCAGTTTCCCCACAAAGTATTTGCTTGGCTGATCAGATTAAGGGATCTAGCCTTCAACAGCACACCCCCACCACAGCAGGCCCCAAGAAATCTGTGATACTTCACAGCCTCAGACATATTGCACCATGTGTACCCAGCTGCTACAATAATTAGCTTATGAATGTATCAGCTGGTTCTGTGATTTTTATAAATAATAACTAACCTACAGAGCAGAAAGATTTTCATGAGCCTAATATTAGCAAGAAATTGCAAGGCGCGCCTAACTCTGAATTGTCATTGTGCTAAATGCCCTGTCTTCTCTCACGTTCTGCAGGACTGGATCCCCCCCAACGCCATTTATAAATATTTATTTTTGCATCGCAACGCCGATGTATTTGTGGCAGCTTTCTTCACAACAGCCATCATTCGCCCACCCCCACACATACACACATGTACCCACTGTGTGCATGTGTACACTTATCTGCATCAAATGTGTCCTTTCATTGGTCTTTTCCTATCCTTCCCTTTATTTATTCAAGCATTCATTCTCTCATCCATCCATTCAAGACCCTATCTATCCATCTATGAGGGTGCTTATTAGGCAATAGCTTTGGCTAATACATGAGAAAACACAGCGCTGCAGCTTACTCACACATTCTTTATGATTGCAAGTAACTGCCTTCCCCATGCGCAGATGAAAAGTCTGCATCGGATTTTTTAAATTATTTATTTAAATAATCTTAGCACGCCATCCAAGAAAGTTTTGCAGTACCAGGCAAAAAAAAAAAAAAAAGTGTAAATGTCAAATAAAACAGTGACAGATGACAGTATTCTCTATTGAATAGCACCGTTTCTTCGTGCATGTTCAATGAGAACTCATGAATTATTAATACGCAAATCTCCCTTTTCTGTTAAAAATCTCAACTTGGAGGTTTTTGGTTGCAATTTTTTTTATTTTCTTTTATTTATTTCTTTGGGTCTGTGTATGTTACACAGAGCTTTCCAGGAGAATTATTTCATTTAAGAAATGCTAACATACAGAAATTCTTGGAGCTACAGCCATTCACAGTCAATTTTCATCTATAGCTACATTTATTGGCATGAAGAAGGAAAAGTGAAGAAGGAGACGCTATCTCACCACCTTTTCCCCCACTCATCCACAACATCTGAGCTCACTGCATTACAAGTAAATCCAACGTCTGTGAACGTATTCTGAAAATCTAACAAATAACACATCCTTCCCCCGATACGTGATATGCTGTTTCTGATCCTGCCTCCCCTTCACATCCCAAGTCTCACCCCACTCCACAAACAGCCCCCTTGACTGCCACAGAGTTACCAGGAGAGTTTGATACGGGCCAGTGTCAATATGGGTGGCAGAACACGGCCCTTAATGTCAGTTTCTAAGGTCCTCAAACGGGAATGTCTTCCATTAAAAATAAGAGGAGGAAAACCAGCACAATTAAAGGATGCTTTTGGCTCTCCAGTCAGGCACACCCAGTGCTTGCGGTTACAAGGAATTCTGCTCAGAACTTCCTTCATTTCACCCCAAAACTTCTAGAGGCATCGACAATGCAGCCCAATTTAGCTCATTAAAGAGAACTGCAGAGAAGTGCTGGCCTCTATTTTTGTTGTTCTCATGAGATACGATAAACATTTTCTAAGCATTTTATTTGATAAAACAAATAATATCATATTAATGTCCTATTTTTAACCTCTCTCTCTGTCTCCTAATCAAATACATTTCCACATAGCTAAGCAAACAACAACAAAAATCTGCAGGAAGCCAGCCATTCCCATTGTGCTTTTATGCTGTTAAAGAAACAGCATGCTTACTACACCAAAGCATCAGCCTTGGCGCACTCAAACCCCCTTGAGGGACAGTTAGCTGGTGCTGCAATCATGAGCCATATTCTCTGTCACTTATCCCTGAGCGCTTCTTAGCAGCTTGACCCTTTCACTTTTGCTAGACTTACCCCGGAGCAGGGGAGGCTGCTCCAGCAGCAAGGAGGTACCAGACTACAACAAAGTCAGGTTTTCCAGTGCTCCATGAAGGTATGCACAAATATCCTGACCCCCATAACTGCTCCCTGCAGATCTGCTGCCTTGCAGTCAGCGAAGGACCAAATTTCTGATTAAGGACAAGAAAGCATGTGGGAAGAGTTCAGGCTCAGTTACGCTGGAGCTACAGGACAGTGCTTACACTTCGAGTGGCATCTCTAGTGAAAGCCACCGCAGGAGGCAGCATTTGGGTGTTCACGGTGACCCAGTCACAGGCGGCCTTTCTGCTTGGGCTGGACCACGAGGCACTTTGAGCCTGGATAAAACTGCAACTAAACGGACCTCGTGCTTCCCTGCACTTACATTGAAATTAATAATAATAATAATAATACAGCCAGTTTTCTGTGCTGACATTTTCTAGGGTCTCCAGTGAAAGCATGAGTAGGCAAACGAAGAGTTTTTAGTAAGAGTGATTCAGGAATAAATCTCAAAAATAAATGTAAAAGGCCATTTCCTCACCCACATCATCAGTGCAGAAAATGTCAACATATGTGACAAAAGGAAAAAAAAGCAGCAATGATCAACGCAAGTCTTGAAAGATTAGGAAAGAAATGCTGTGATCCCTCGGAGAAAGCTCGCTTTCTACACAGGATCACAGGAGTCCTCTGGACAAACTTCCTCAGCCTTTCTTCCCTCTGCTCAGTTTGGGACTCTCTGCAGTGCGAAATGAGCCAGATAATATTCAGCTCTTGTTCCTTAGTCGCCAAACTCTCTTTCCATGAATCCAATAAGTGTCTATTAAAATAAATAAACCCCCTAATGATTCAAGATAACCTAATCAAGAAAGCTGAAATGGATAAAAGACTAACTGTAATGGAGAGTTCTGTCATGGCTTCAATGAATTCTTGATGAGGGCCGGGGGAGGGGGACTGAACCTGAGAAGCTTTACTTGGAGCATTTTGACACAGTTCAAGGTTAATCACTCAATAGCCTGGATTTTCTGAAACGCGCAGTACTTTCCCACCCCCCAAAATTCAAGGCAAAATGCAAAGTGCTTTCATGAGGGACAGTTTCTCACTAGCCTTATAAAACAGGAAACAATACAAAAAAATGAATTAGGTACATGAGCCCTGATGTATCTTAAATTCATGGGAACATCAAGTCTGCTTACAGCTCTTGGCCTCAGAGGGAAGGATGCTGTGTGCTGAGGATACTTCCAGTGTGCCAAGTTCAAAATAGCCTCTCCCTGCGCTGGAGAGGAAGTGTGGGCTTGTGGTTAGGGCAAGCAGCCCGCCATCAGCTCCCAGGTCTGCCAAGGACTTCCTGAGCAAAGCCCCAGCTCCAAAAGTGTCCCAGCTTCACTCAGCTGCTGAGAGGCTAATGCACTGCTGCAGATGCTGTCCTGGATGAGGGTCACACAGTGACTGCATATAGAAGTCTGTAAAAAAGAAGCTAATGTCCAAAGGTAATTCAAAGAAATTTTAAGTTCAGTCAAGGAGAGAAATGTCTTTCCGTATTTCTTCCACACGTAACAAGACCATCAAAATATCAGCATAACAGCCCCAGCTGTAGAGATTCACAACATCATAAACACACTGAGATGCTACAGCAGTAAGAAGTGCCCTATATGCATATACTATATATGCTACACATCTTCACCACCAGCTGTTTTTTCTAGCTGTTGTTCATCTTCACTAGAAGCTAATTAGTTTAAGGGCACAGAAAATACCTATTATAAGCTAAATGGGGGAGAGAAGGCATCCCATCATCTCAAATGAATACAAGGGAATATAAGTTGGGAAGGAGAGAGAGGGAAGGACAAAATAAAGTGTTTCTAGAGCTAACCCTGCCTCAGAATGACGCTGGTCATCCCTGTTGCAGTATCTGTACTTTCTTCTTGGACAGGGACAGGAGGTGAGGGCATGGGCAAGTGGCCATGGTGCTGAGTCCCTTCTAGCGTGGGCTCCTCCTGTGGAGCCCACCTTGGCCAGAGAACAGGCTCCCAGACAATCCTGGCAATGAGGCAGGGGTCTCAACAGGAAAAGGAAAAGTCAGAGGAAAGGCAAAGAACCGTTGTAGGGATTTCCATCCATAGGCCCGGGTTTCTCTTAACCTGAAGAGCCTCAACTGAAGGGCTTTTCTGCCCCCAGCCTCCAACCCCCAGTCAAGTTTATTTTTCGTTTGTTCATTTTTAAACATAGCAAAGATAGGAACCAGAGACTGGGCTTTGCCAGCTTAACATTTTTTTTCCAAATGTTGCTCCATGGGGTCTCTCTTGCTTTACCGTAGTGCAACTGGAAAAAATTCCAGTCCGTTGAGAAGAATTTCAGTTTCAAGGGTTTACTTTTTGTTTTCACTGGACTGGTGAAGGTCAAAACCTTCCATTTGCCCTGCCCGGGGCAGATCCTCAGCAGCATGTGCCCTGCTTCCCCACAACACCCCAGCAGGATTAAGGAGAGTCTCTTGTCCTGGGAGAACTGTGGGAAGTTCAGTCTCCATGCTCATACAAACTTTGCCATCCCTCAGACTGTGAACAAGCACTCCAGCCAGCTATGCCCACTATTTATTTTGATGGTGACTGTTTACTATGAACAGAACTATATTCCTAAACTCATTTTGTGCAGACTAAGAAAAAAATGCCAGCTGAGCACAGCAAGCCTCTGCTAGGACTCTCACTAGCAGAGGCCAGAGGGGTGATGCTGCTGCACAGTATTACAGAAGCGCTGGCACACAGTCACGGGGCAAATGGTTTTCCCGAAGTCGTACTGTAGACCAGTTGCAGAACTGGATGTAGAAGCCTGTTTTCACAACTGACAGTCCAAACCTGCAGCACCCAAGGTCAAAGTCTCCGCCTGTCCCACTGCCCAGCTCTGGAGACACATCAGCCACTTGAACCTCTCTGAAATGGCACACCAGAAACCCATCTTCTCGTGAATTAAATATAACCAGGAAAGCCCAAAGCGCAGATTGGAAACCAAACCCTGGTGTTCCAGCCACACTCAGAAACACTCCCAATGTGATAGTACAGGTTCCAGGTTTAGCCATTTAAAGGACAAAGGGCACTAGCAGGCGGCATCCCCAGAGAAGCATGCTCTCCAGTGGGTACATCACTAACAGCTGGCAAGTAAAATAGGATGACAGCTTTGGAGGCTGTGTTTGGAGGGCACTGAGTCCCTCAGCTCCTGCTGCCTTCAAAAATACAGAGGGATGCATGGCACTTCACAAGCAAGACTAAAATGTCTAGATATAAGTTGCAAGGAATAAAATACATATTAAGGTAAATAAGTGATGAATAAGTCAATGTCTAAAATGAATGGCTTGAGATCTTTATGAAGGTGGATTCCCTTAAAGAAGTCTCACCATACTACCTTGGTACCTGCTTGAGGCCCTGTTCCTTGCATTTATGTTGGCTTGTGAGCTCTGTGATTTGTAACCTCAGTTTCTAGCAGCTGCCCTTCCCTTTAGTTGCTGAACTGAGACTCTGCCATGACTTAAGAATAAAGATGGCTACTTGTTAAATTAGAGGTCAATTAACTCCACCAGTAGATGATGCCACTTGCAATAACTGCTCTCAGTGGGTACCACTCTTCCTGTACGAAGACAGAAGATGAAATGAGGCCTCCATTGGCTCTGGATGCTCTCTCGGGTACATGACATACAGCCCTGCGTATAAAATGTCAAAACAGCCCTGTCGGAGATTCACTGGCTGCTAAAACTGTGAAGATCTCACAGCACCGTGGATTGCTGTTGACAGAACAGCAGCGCCCAACATAACACATGCCTTGTTAGCAAACTGGAAGCCTCTCAGTAGTCTGGGGTGAGGGAATAATAGAGGAATCCAATGCAATGCAAGACAGGCCTGTGGAGAACAGCAAGTGAACGAACCTTGGCGGAGAGTCCAAGCAAACCCTCAGACTAGCTCTTTTCTCCCCTCTTTCAAACTCTCTCTTCTGCAAACATGGGCAGTTTTCAATGAGCACTTCTCACCACGTAATTCAGCTGCTGAAATCAGCAGCATCTTCACCAGAAATGCCCATGAATGGCACAACTGGCCTGCACAAAGCACTGGGAAAGCCCCACCACTCGTTTTCAGACAAGCTAGACATAAGGCGACACGCCAACCATCCCACCATGCCAGTGGCTCTCCCCTACACAAGCAGCTGTGTCCTTGGCTTTTGGCATTCCTCCTGGCCACTGGGCACCCCAGCCAGGAGTGGGACACCGCAGACACACACAGCCAGGCCGGGGGGCAGGCACGCAGGTGGGCTTTGGGGCAGGGGGAGGCCCCGTCCCACTATGGTTCTTGGCTACGGCTTCTCTGTGCCTGCCTTCCAGTGCCCCCATAAACCACTTTCATGCTCCAGCAGAGCGCTATGACATCTCAGCATGGCGAATGCTGGGTCATCCCAGGGAGCCAGTATTGCTTTGGCAGGGCTGTGAAACAAAAGAAACATCAGCCTCAGAAACACTTCTTTATTCGCTGCTGCTGAAGAAACAAAACCTTTATGTGCTGTAACTTTGCTTTAAACAAGAACATTTGTGGATCCTGTTCTTTAACCTTTCGCATCTGGCTTTCAAAATCTGCCCTGTTCTTTTTCCACGTGAAAGACTACGGAGATTATTTTTGTTTTGGTCCTGGTGTGCAATGCTGCCAGAGAAGCATACTCAAGCTGGCACAGACCAAAGCTGGTGAGCCACCCAAATTACTGTTGGGTGGTTCAGTCCCTCTCTATTTCAAGAAGCCTCTGGGTATAATGACAGGAAGCTTGCCGGCAATTTGAAGCCAAACCTCAGAGAGGCTGGCATTCAGTCTGTGTTAAACACTCCTTATTAAAAGCTGTCCAGTCCGGATTCTGGGTGGAACTTTGATATCTGCATGGAGTAAAGAATAAGGGGCACGTTTGCAAAATCAATTGTGCAGTTTTTATATTTACTGCACGTTTACCACATATGTCATTTATTACACAGTGGAAAACCGTTAAATGCACAGTAGTTGTGCCAAGTGGCATTATGCTTTTAACAGCTTTATTCGTTTAACAGCTCCAGTTCTCATTATATTTTGCCATGTGGTACATGAGATTTTTATGCATTTAACAGTTTAAGAGGGTTCCATGGTATTTTCCTTTTATGTATTTCATACTGTGCCTGGGATTTTGTTGGGGGGTAGAGGGGTTGCGGACTGTAACCCCTGTACCCTGACAAGAGAAAGCAAAAGGCAAAGAAAATTAATGATTAAATGAGGAAGGAAAAAATGAATCAGACCTCCATGTGTCAGGGCACAAATACTTGTAACAAGGACAAGGCTCTCCCAGGTGCTTTGATAGCCTTTGATGCTTTGTTTATACGCCTTTCAGCCTTTTATTTTACATCTACTTTTATGACTACAATGTTGTTTCCCTGCACAGAGGAAATGAAAGTATGTATTTTGCAGAGTGCATGCATCTAGATACTTCTATCCCAGTCTCTCATTGTCACAGACACATTTGTGCATTTTTCCGTGCGTACTGATGCACTCTCCTAGCACAACTGAGTAATTTCATCCAGGATCATAAGCAGCCCTTTTCACTGAGTAAACAATTCCTTCCAATGGTCTCCAATCTACTTGCTGCCCTTCCTACAA